>JAOTJB010039360.1:0-10058 GCA_027123815.1 Erythroxylum minutifolium
TATATCTAATTAAATATATATTATTAATAAAATTTTTCGACGATTATAATTTAAATATAATGGAAATACATATTTTTAAAAATTTTAATAAAAAATTTTTCTGACAGAAATATACATAATTTTCGTCAGTAATTGTCTATATACTATACCGACGGACAATACTTTCCGTCGGTAATAGGTCAGAATTTACCGACGGATAAAAAGTCACCATCGGTAACTTTACCGACCGTATTCGAAACATTCCGATGCTAAATTTACATACGGGTGAGCAACTTACCGTCGATAAATTTAGCGACGGAAAATTTTTAACGGTCGGTAACTTTTCAGTTGAAATTACCGACGGAATAAAATAAACCGTCGGTAATTTTACCGACGGTATAGAAACATTCCGTCAGTAAGTTTAGCTACGGCCGAATCTGTGATGTTTTTGGCCGTCGGTTTATTCCGTCGATAATGTTATATACCGACGGAATATTTGTCATTTCCGTCAGTATTTTCTGTCCCTAATTCACTATTTTCTTATAGTGTTAAATTCTCTATTACAAATGCATATGATACTCGAGACATCTCTATCCTCTTATTTTAATTGCTAGGACTTATACTAGTGGATAACTTGAAATTAATAGGGAGAGGTACAATTTTGTATATTGATGCATCATAAAACTTTTTTTAGTAGTTTTTTAAGAAAGCCAAATCTTTCTTTTACTTTTTTTCTTAGTAAATTAAATTCCCTATAATCTTGTTTACCAATCCTGAGTTCTTTATTTCAAATTCCCTAACCAACTATGACTTCAATTTTTTAATACAGTTTTTATTAGGCTCTGTAACCAATATGTTGTCTACATATAATCGTAAGATAATCGAATGATCATCATTAAACGTCTTAAAATATACACAAAGGTTTGCAATAAGTCTACTATATCAAAGATATAATGAAGGAATCAAATCTCTTATACTAACACTTCAATGCCTATTTAAAACCATATAAAGATTTATCCAACCTAAAATCAAGTTTTCTTTTCTTTTTCCTTCAAAAAATTATAAGAGGAGTACATAAATTTCTTTTTCAATATCTCCAAGAAGAAGAGCATTTTTCATATTTAACTGCTCTAGATGTAAGTCAAACATAACACATATTTTCAAAATTACTTTGACTATAGTAGTTGAACTATAAGAGAAAATATGTCATTAAAATCAATCTTTCCTTTTAAGTATTCCTTTTCACCACCAATCTTTTACGATATCACTTCATTTGGTTATCAATATTTCGCTTAATCATAAAGACCTTTTTATTACCAATAGATTTTTTCCTTGTGGTAGTGGTACAAGTTTCCAAGTTTATTTTTATGAAGAGTTTCAATTCTTTTATGCATTACTGTTATCCACTCATAGGTATACGGATTATTAGCTACTTCTCAGAGACCTAATGACTCTCTATCCTCTATTAAAAAGGCAGTATGTTATATTTCCCTTCATTACATAATCCAAGTGCCAATTTGTTGGTATTTTTATATTACTTAATCAATGAACTTCTAGATATTCAAACTTAACTGGTTGTTGAACATCTGGCTTTGATTTGAAGTGTGATTATCTTTTTCTTCCTTTTGTAATTTATATTCTACAAAGGTGGCATCTGTATTGAAAAGTGGGATCCCACATTAATACCCCTCCATTTCCTCAACATATCTTTAAAATAAGCTTTTTTATTTTAAATATAACTTTATGGTTTATTTGTTAGTATACATCACATACACTATACTTCTACATATATAGAGGTCAAAATAATCCACTGTCTTTCTAGTCCACATCTTCTTCAGCGTTTTCAATTCAGTTGTAAATGATAAAACCCAACTCACTATGTAACAAATAATATTGTCTGTTTATACCTAGAAAGCCTATTATAGGCTTGTAGCTCTCAATATTTTTCTTATTCTTTCTAATAAAGATTTATTCATCAGCTCTACCAATTAGTTATGTTAAGGAGTGTATATAACAATGAACTATCTTTTGATGCCTCCTTGGTTACAAAATGCATTAAAATCATTACCGTTATATTCTCATCAATTATTTGTGAACATTTGATCTTTTTTACCATAATTAAGTTCAACATACACTTCTAAACCTTTGAAATCTATAAACACATTTGTTTTACTTTTAATAGGATACATCAAACACCCCCTAGAATAATTATCAATGAAAGAGACAAAGTGCTTCACTTCTCTCAAAGAGGGAATTAATGCTTGTAATATCCTAGTTTGATTATTGTACTGTGTATTTTGTTGCACATGCATTTTATAGAGTATGCTTTATAGAGTAATTTAAGCGTTTAAAAATAGAGATCATGGATAAACTAGATACAATTTTGGACTTGACAGAAATTTTTTTGAAAATTTTCTAAAAGCTACGGAATAAGTTCGAACGAGCTTTAAAAGACCCAAAATGTGCTTTGGAGATTTAGGAGATACTTTTGAATCAAATATGGATAATTTCAGTGACATTTAGTGATTTCCATATTTAAACCGAAAATTCTTCCAGGCAACCAAAAAGTTACTGAATAATTTCAAAGTACAATGAAAAGCTCCAGAATTAGGATTGGAGTACATTGGAACTGAAACGGGTCAAAACAGAGATTTTTTGAATAGAATTTGGGTAATCCAAAATTATTGGACTAAAATGCCTTTTTTGGAAAATAATGGGTATTGATGATTTTAAACCCATTAAAATTTTTAAAAGCATCCAATCAATAAGTATCAATCCTAATTAGAGTATTTCATAGTCAATTTGAAAATAAGATAATTGTGTAATGTTTTGGGATTTAATTCAGTTAGTTGGTCAATTAAATGCATTAAAGGGCAATTTAGTCTTTTGTACTAATTACTGGCAATTTGGCCTTTCTACATGATATTAGTGGATTGATGAGTCATTAAAGATGACCAATGAGAAGATGACATATGTTTGATGAGTCATTAGTGATGACAAATAGGAAGGTGACATGTGTAATCCATTAAATGAGTATAAAAAGTAAAAGACATTTTGCTTCATTCTTTCAACATAAACGTGAGAGTGATGAGAGAGTAACGTGAGAGATAGAAAAAGAAAGGGAAGAAAAGAGAATCCAAGGGTGAACATCAGCTAAGGAGAGAGGAAGAAGAGTGTAGTCATTTTTTATGGAATTTGATTGTGATTTGGAGAAATCTTGAAGTATTCATCAAATAGTAGAAAGGTTAGAGGAAAAAGTTATCATTTTCCTAGCTTAAATTTCTAATTTTTATGTGTTTTCTTAAGTGAGAAGAATGTGTTTAAGATCAATGTTGTCTTGGTATTACTTTGATGCTTCTTTGTATGGAATTAATTGAATATGACAAGAGAGGAATGTGTAGTGGAATTCTATCTTAGGTTAACTTGAACAAGTCCCAATGTTTTGGCCATGACTCAGCCTAAATACCTTCAAATTGGATGATTCTAATTGGAGCTGAAACCTAAGACATAGTAATAAAACTCTCTAGAAAAAACCTAGACCTAATTTGGGATGAATGGTATTAAAATTTGAGATTGATAGTAACCTGATACTATCTCTATGTTAAAATAGCTTGTGATATTTGGTACATTTTTCATGGTTTAGAAGTTTAAATGGCATCAGTTTTGATGATATAGAAACTAGAGACATAGGGAAACAAATTTCTAGAAGACCTCAAAACCTAATTTGAACCTTTTATATGTGAAAATTAAGGAACAAATGGAGGTATAGATCCTAGACATGGGTCATAACCAAAACTCATCATGCATGCTTGTGATATGGTGAATTAAATTTGGTGAGATTTTGTTTTGAAGAAATTGTTAAATTATAATGGATAACATATGGTATTTAAGTGACTTTTGAAGTTAGATTTGGAAATGGTGACCAATAGGTTAGCTTATGAAAGTAAGCAAAAATATGATTAGCGTGTGTGTTACCCAATTAGATATAAATCTCAAATTTGGTTAAACCGAATATATAGTTTTAATGCCTTATTTTCTAATTTGAAAATAAATTTCCAAACGAAATGCACTTTGTGTAGGTAAAGGAGAGGCACCGAATGCGTAAGTGTGTTTGAAGATAATTTCACAAAGTTGTGAGTGTATTTTCTTTGTTTTATATGACTAAGTTCTTTACAAAAAAATTAATGACATGTGAGTGTATTTTCCTGAAAGGACCCATCCCAGAGTTCTCCTTTCTGAACCAAAGTAGAGTCCTCCTGATGACCCCATAGTAGCCCTCCAATCGATATCTAACTCAACTGAAGGGTTCCTACAAAGCCAAGTCATTCAACTATTAAAAAACCTTTTATACTTTAACTTTTACAAACGCGAAAAATAATGCAATTTTTTTCAAAATGATTTGTTAAAAATTTTAGCAGCATAACGACTGCTTTTCTAGCATTCCTAAATTTCAAAAACCTACATAACACGTTTTAAAACAATTTTATATTCATACCAATTTCTCAACTACAAATTATGGACTTAAATCCTACTCACAAGCAACCCTAAACAAATAATTCTTAACAATCACTACAATAAAATTTAAAAAGCTAAAATATATTCAAGCATTTCATTTAATAATCTTTATAAACATCCTTTCTTTACACAAATGTACCCATCGAAATGGCACAAGCATAGCAACACCCGATGATACAACTAATCTTGTAACGAAGCCCTAATTACTACAGCACCTGTACGCATACCTGGGGTGGTTTGTTTAAAAACATAAAAATAAGGGTGAGCTAAATGATCTTAGTGAGTGTAATCAGTTTACTAAAAGTTAGCTTTTTATAACAATATAACGAAAATATTCTCATATAATCATAAAGCTTATGGTAAAATAATTGTCATAACAATTCACTTGTGCACCAAAAAATCTGGTAATCCAATAATATGTTGTAAAAGATAGCTTCATTTTCTGAAATTACTATATCAAAATGCCTTTTTGAAATTAAACTAATAATATAAGAATTTCCATTTTCCTTTTTCCTTTTTCCTTAATCAATAAACAGTGGTCACAATAAGTTTTCCAAAAAATTTTATACTACAAATAAGCCAATCACTATAATTGGTACCATACGATGCCTCTCAAATTTTTGTTAAAAATAAATAGTGGCGGCATTATTATTTATTATCATGAATTTCTTAAATAATATAAACCACCACAAACTTTTTTAGACTATGGTACCCTTAGGCATAAGGTCATATAATTGATTCTGCATCGCTTACCTGTAACTGTTTAACCACTAGCTACCGAGCTGGTTCTACATAGCTTACCTGTAATAGGTTAACCATTATAGACTAGTCGTTACGAAGCTAATTCTGCATCGCTTACCCATAACAAATTAACTGTTATATATAGGTGGTTACGGAGTTGGTTCTGCATTGCTTACGTGAACAAGTCACAGAGCTGGTTCTACATCACTTATACATGACTGGTTAATCACTATTTACGGGGCTAGTTCTACATCGCTTACCCGTAATAGGTTAACCATTATAAATATACCGGTATAATAACATATTCTACATCGTTTAACCGTAATAGGTTAACCGTTATAAATATACCGATATAATAACATGTATAAAGCCTAACGGTGTACCATAAGCAAAAGCAACTCATTTTATTTTCTAAATTAAGTATGGGAGGAATCATATCTAAATTATTTCAATATAACTCCCAATCATATAAAATTTAACTTTCAATTTAAAACTCATATATTGCCAAAGCATACACTTATACTAGCAATATTCACTTGTAAAATCGTGATTAAATGAAAACCATTTGCATAAACTCAATTTAAAGAACACTCACATGTCATCAATTTTTACAAAGAATTAAATGATATAAAAAGTTAAAATGCATTCACATATCATCAATTCTTTTACAAAGAATCTAGTAATATAAAACAATTAAAATACGCTCACATGTCATCAATCCTTTTGTAAAGAATTTAGTCATATACATGTCATCAATTCTTTTGTAAAGAATTTAGTCATATAAAATAAATAAAATACACTCACAACTTTGTGAACTTATCTCAAATCCCATTTACGAGTTTAGTGGCTCTCCTTTATTAACACAAAGCGTGTTTTGTTTGGGCATTTATTTCCAAATTAGGAAATAAGGCGTTAAAACTATATATTATGTTTAACTGAATTCGAGATGTGTATCTAATTGTATAAAACACGCGCTAATCATATTTCTGCTTACTTCTGTAAGCTAACCTATTGTTAACTGTTTCCAAATCTATCTTCAAAAGTCACTTAAATACCATATTTTATCCATTCTAATTTACCAATTTCTTCAAATCACAATCTCATCCAATTTAATTCACCATATCATAATCATGCATGATGAGTCACGGTTGTGACCCATGTCCAGAATCCATACCTCCACATGTTCCTTAATTTTCACATAGAAAACGTTCAAATTAGGTTTTAAGGCTTATAGAAATTTGTTCTCCTATGTATCTAGTTTCTATATCATCAGATATCATGCCATTTTGACTTCTAAATCATGAAAAATGTACCAAATATCACAAGTTGTTTCAACATAGGGGCAGTATCAAATTACCATTTTCAATCTCAAATTTCAATATCATTAATCCCGCTTTAGGTCTAGGTTTCTTCTAGAGAGTTTTATTACTATGTCTTAGGTTTTGGCTTCAATTATAATCACTCAATTTGAAGGTCTGTAGGCCAAGTTATGGCCAAAACATTAGGACTGGTTCAAGTTAACCTAAGACAAAATTCCATTACTCATTCATCTCTTGTCATATTCAACTAATTCCATACAAAGAAACATCAAAGTAATACCAAGACAACATTGATCTTAAACACATCCATCTGACTTAAGAAAAACCATAAAAATTAGAATTTTAAGTTAGGAAACTAACAACTTTGTCCTCCAACCTTTTGAGTATTTGATGAATACTTCAAGATTTCTCCAAATCACCATCAAATTCCATAAAAAGATGACTACACTCTTCTTTCTTTCTCCTTGGTCAATGTTCACCCTTGGCTTCTCTTTTTTTCCCTTTCTTTTTCTGCCTCTGATGTTACTCTCTCATCACTCACGTTTATGGTGAAATAATGAAGAAAAATGTCTTAAGTTTTGCTTTTTATACTCATTTAATGGATTTCACATGTCAACTTCTTATTTGTTATCACTAATGACTCATTAAACATATGTCATCATCTCATTAGTCATCTTTAATGACCCATCAATCCACTAATATCATGTAGAAAGACCAAATTGCCCTTTAATGCATTTAATTGATCAACTAACCAAATTAAATCACGAAAACATTCCATAACTGCCTTATTTTCAAATTGATCATGAAATACTCTAATTAGGTTCGATACTTATTAATTAGATGCTTTTAAAATTTTTGAATGGGTTTAAAATCATGAATACCATTATTTTCCAAAAGGGGCATTTCAGTCCAATAATTTCAGATTATCTGAATTCTATTCAAACAACCTCTGTTTTGACCCGTTTCAGTTCTTATGGACTCCAATCTTAATTCTAGAGCTTTTCATTATATTTTGAAATTATTCAGTAACACTTCGATCGCTCAGAAGAATTTTCTGATTGAATCTAGAAATCACTAAATGTCACCGAAATCATCTAGATTTCATTCAAAAGTTTCACCTAAATCTCCAAAGAACATTTTGGGGCTTTTAGAGCTCGTTCAAACTCATTCCGTCACTTTTTGGAAATTTTTTGAGAAATTTTCGGTCGAGTCCATAACTGTCTCTAGTCTATCTGTGATCTCCGTTATAACCTCAATAATACATTTGAATACTTAAATTACTCTAGTATACCATAAATAGGGTCTCTATAAAATGCATGTGCAACACAGTACATAGTACAATAATCAAATTAGGATATTACATATTCTCCCCTTATAGAAATTTCGTCCTCAAAATTTTAAACAAACATAATGATCTTTAAAATATGGATATTAACTTCGTATCCATTCTTTGTGCTTCCACTCTGTCAATCACCTCACAGGGACCAACCTATCATGGGCTTCGCTTATCACATTGACTAAAACTAACTATCCTTTCTACGATGATATTCATAAAAATTCCTTGATTTTTCAACATCAAACTCCAAATTCTTCCTCCATTATGGAGAGGTAGAGAAATATGTTAGGAATCTATTAGTTCAAAAATCACCTCATTTGGAGATTGGGTGATGAAGTTATGGCCAAAAGAGTCAAACCTGATTATGTCCTCAATCATATTGTACCTATCCTGGGACAATTGGCATAACTATCACTAGAGATATCGTATTTTGGCCATTTTAAGATGGTTTCGAAGAGGATTTCGAGATCTATAACTTTTTTGCAGAACATAAAAAAGATTTTGACATTTATAGGGTCAAAATTACTTCATTTGGCGGTTCATCTGGTGCTTCGTCTGGTGCTTCATCTGACGCTCCGTCTAATGCTTCTTCTGATGCTTCATCTGGTGCTTCATCTGATACTTCGTCTAATGTTTTTTCTGGTACCTATGCTTCATTTGACGCTTCGTCTAGTGCTAATGCTTTGTCTGATGCTTCGTCTGGTGCTTTGTCTGACGCTTCGTCTGATGCTTCGTCTGGTACCTATGCTTTGTCTGAAGGCCATATCTTTTGTGTATAAAATCCAAAAATTCCATACTTTATATGGTTGGAAAGCTAAGAAAAAGATATACAACTTCTAAGAAGACAACTTTGGCTAATTCTACCTAAATCAATATAGTTTTTCCCTTCAATTCAGAACACAATTTCTACACCTATGAAAACTTGCAAAATGCCATATCTCTTCATATCTCTTCAACTACTAAGTACTTTTGTTAAATTCTTGAATGCCACCTCAAATGATTAATCTCATACAACCTTTCCAATCTCTAAAATGTTATTCTAAAACAAACAAGGATTTTTGCAATCTCAACGAAGAAGAATATGCACATACCCATTCCACTTCCACAACCATCATACTCAACCCGTAAAAATAACTTCATCATACACAAAAGCAATTTCTCAAATTCTCATTCTCATTTACATTACTAAGCAAAGTAAATATTTAAACAAGCTTTACTATATATCAACTTACACACCACTAACTTAAAACAAAATGTCAAGGATGCTCATGTTTGATATGCCTATAAAGCTGTCCAAAATGTTTGCTAACTTAGTAGAAAAGTCTCAATCTTAAAGTTTCCTATGCCTTATAAGGATTTCTAACCGTCTCGTTCTACACCTAAGAAGGGGGGAAAAGGATAGGTTGAGCTACACGGCTTAGTGGCTAATGCATTTATAGCCATCAGTAATCGACCACAATTCAAGCATATGCACATGTATAGCTAACAATTCAATGCACATGTATAGCTAACAATTCAAGCGTTAATTAATTTAGTCCAAAACTTATACTTGACAATTCAAAGATGCAATGCACAAACAAATAGCTTGAGAGTTCCGTAGAACAAAACAGAGAAATTGAAGTTTTCGCCGTGAACAAAACGAGTCCAATTTCTTAGGATCTCAAGGCCTCAGGCGGGCAGCTGGGAGAAGGCTTTAAGTCAATGTGCATGTGATTAACTAAACGAGTTCCTCTTTTGCCCAATCACAAACAAATTTTATGCTCAATACAGTCAATCACAAATCCATAATCTCATGATTCTTTTACTTTTTCTTCTTTCTTTTTATACAAATATCATAACCTTTTTCAAGGCATAACATAATTATAATTCATCATGCATTTTCACATATTCAAAATAATTTCAATTTCAAGTAAATCAAACACAAGCAAATAAACATAAATACACATAGGCAAGAATTCGCCCAATTACATAATAACCATTAATACATTACCCACCTAAATCCTTTGCAAAATTCCATCTCAAGGTTGTCTTTCCTCTTGCTCTTGGGTAGGATTCTCTTAGTTTCCTAAAACAACTAAGGTTCCATTCAAAACAACATTCTAATAAAATTTATAAACTTCAATAATCACAAAAATAATGCAATAAACACAATTTAAGCTCAAACCTAA
>JAOTJB010039374.1:0-10058 GCA_027123815.1 Erythroxylum minutifolium
GCTAAATGCTGATATGATATAAGTAAGATTTGCTTAGATACTTTGCAGTTTTGTTTTGTGATCCTGATTCTATTCAGCTACTTAAAAATGTGAAGCAATTATATATTCTGCTCTGATATGTTATATTCTGATCTGAAGTAAATGTTATTGAATGTTCAGTAATTTGAATAATTAAAGATTGTCTTAGATTTGATATAATTCATTGCATGTGAATGGTAGACGATTGTTAGAAACAATTGTCAGATTATATGTTGTTTAGTTATTCCCCACTAAGCTATATGCTTAGCATGGTGGTTTTGCTCCATGTAGGTTTAGATAGGAGGGTTTGAAGACTGGGACAATAACAACCACGATGGCCGACAAAAAATGTGTTTTATTTTGAAAATATATGTTTAGAATGTATATAGAATATGAGGCATGATGTATTTTGTTAAATGTTTGTAAATATTGTAATACATATTATATTTGAACTTAAGATATGTACCGTCTTGTTTAAGGATTTGTAATGTAACAACCTTAATTCAGGATGACTTCACATATGTATTCGAATGAATTCGATGTATTGTTTAAATTCTGTTTAAAGTCAAATATGCACGGAAACACAATAATTGGTTGCTTGAATTCTGGGTACGCTTTTTATTATTTTGATATGTTTTAAGTCCTGTTTTAGGTAATATCCGCATAACCTTCTAGGGGATCTATGGGTGTTACATTGCATATGTTAGCGAAAATAACAGTAATAATTAAAATTGGAAACGCTTATTTGAATGCAAGGCATCGTGAAAAATTACTGCCCTGGGTTGAAAATTCCCCCTCTACGATGCAACAGGACAATAGGATTTTACCTTAGGGTTAACGCCTTTTCTACGAACTTCAGTGCACTCTAAAAGATAGAGTAGAAAATGCCTCCGTTGAATAAGGAATATCAAAGAATGCAATTGGGAAAGAAGCAATCTTGAAAATGAAGTTGAAGTAAAAAAAACTTCGATCTTTAAGAAAATCCCAGATGTCCTTTTCTCCGAAGAATAAAATGAAGTATCATCAAAATAGGAGAAGTTAAAAAGAGTGATACAGAAAAGTGTAGAAAGAGAGGGGGAAGTGATGTGAAGAGACTAGAGAGGGAGGAGAGAAAGACAAGGAAAGAAGAAATTGATACTGATATATATATATATTCAAAAAATGAAACATTGGAAGTTGATGATTATGACAATTAAAAGAACGTTACCAACATTATGGTGAATGTTGGAGGTTGATGTTAGAGTAGGGTCCAAGTTATGGACCAATACCAACAATCTCCCACTTAGTCCAAAACTCGAAAAACAAATTGTAACAATTTAGGAGAAAAATAGGTGAACAACTAGATGAACTAAGTCTTGAACCTGTTGTCCTAAGAAATTCAAAGACAGAACCTGCTAGAGAGTTAATAGCCTCAAAATGCCCTGGTCTCATGATCGCTTTAGAGAGATAGCCCAATACTCTCATAGGAGGGTGGCTAGCCCCCCACAATCATATAGATGAGTCCATCAAGTGTGTACTACTCATACCACCAAAGTTAGGCTATGGAATTCAGTAAGGATTATACAATCCAACCTTATCAAATGCAGTAAAGTCAAGCTAGGAATGCAATTTAACAACTGAGTATATCTTAGTATTATACCACTAACAAAGTACAAATAAGTATTCACCACATATCTTCGTTTGATCCATTGAATTTGGTTTCCCAAGATGGGTATCCATCACGAGATTACTACACAATTGGGCTTAACCTTATCCTTTTACACCATGTCTGAAACTAGTTTCTTACTTAAAGCTTTTGTAAATAGATCCGCTAAGTTTCTGTCTAACTTGACATAGTCTAGATAAATTACACCATGTCTAATTAAAGTACAGATAATTTTATGTCTCAATCTGATATGTTTACTTTTACCATTATATGTCTTGTTCTTGGCAACATGAATTGCAGCCTGCGAGTCATAATGAAGAAACACAGAAGGAATTGGTTTTTCCTAAAGTTGGATATTTGCTAAGAGATTCTTTAACCACTTAGCTTCCCTTCTTGCTAACTCCAAAGCCATAAACTCAACCTCCATTGTTGATCTCGTGATACATGTTTGATTGGATGATTTCCAAGACACTGCAACTTATGCTAAGGTAAAAACATAACTACTGGTAGAGTGTATATAATCAATCACTCTCCGTAACCCAGTTAGCATCAAAATACCCCTCCAATACAGGAGGATGACCACTAAAAGATAATCCATAATGTATAGTAACTTTCAAATACCTCAACAAATAAATTAATGCATTCCAATGCTCTTGACTAAGATTATAAGTATACCTACTAAGCCTACTAACACAGTATGCAATATCAGGAAGAGAATAGTTCATCAAGAACATCACATTACTAAGAATTTTAGGATACTTAGCTTGGTTTACACTATCACCAAGATTTTTCTTTAAAGCAACACTAGCGTTATAGGGAGTCTTGACTGGATCAACATCATAGTAACCAACCTTCTTCAAAATTTTCTCAACATAACGAGTTTGATTCAACCTAAAACCAGAGTCAGTCCTATCAACTTTGATTATCAAAATAAAGTCTACAGGTTCAAAATCTTTCATATCAAAAGAAGACTTTAGCAAACTCTTGGTAGTATCAATGACAGATAAACTACTACCAAAAATAAGCAGATCATCCACATAAAGAGTTATGATTACACAACCATTGATATCAAATTTTACGTAAATGCAAGAATCAACATCACAAGATGTGAAACCATGTTTGAAAATCTCACTTTCAAATTTATCATGCCACTATTTTGGAGCTTGTTTAAGTCTATAAAAAGACTTAACCAACTTTCACACTTTTTGCTCTTAACCAGACACTCTAAATCCCTCCGATTGAACCATATAAAATTCGTCATCTAGATCACGATTCAAGGAAGTTGTTTTAACATCCATTTGGTGCATATAAAATTTAAATACTAAGGCAATAGCAAACAACATCCTTATAGATGCAATTTTAGGAACAGGAAAGTAAATGTAAAAAAAATCCAATCTTTCTTTTTGTTTAAAGCCTTTAATCACCCTTTAATCACAAGTTTTACCTTGAACCTCTCAATGGTTCCTTCAGGTCTCAATTTCTTTTTGAAAATTCATTTACACTCTAAAGGCTTACACCCTCGAGGTAGATCAACTAAACCCAAGTTTTATTAGATATGATTGACTCTAGCTTACTATCTATGGCTTCCTTCCAAAATGTAGCATCAACAGTTCTCATTGCTTCCTTATAAGTTTTAGGATCTTCTTCAATAATATAAGTCACCACAAAAACATCATCTATCTCCTCAGGTTTTGTCACTATAAAGGAAGTAATAAAGTCAGAACTAAAACTAGTGGGTACTCTAGCTCATTTGCTCCTCCTTAGTTCAACAATTTCCTCTTCCTCTATATCATCATTAGTAGAAAAACTAAGGACAAATTATATAGGAACTTGCTAATAGTTGTCAATTGAATTGTGTTTTAGGGTTTAATTTGTTAAGTCTTTAGTGTTAAATTGAGTGTT
The DNA here is from genome assembly GCA_027123815.1 of Erythroxylum minutifolium. Taxonomy (NCBI): domain Eukaryota; kingdom Viridiplantae; phylum Streptophyta; class Magnoliopsida; order Malpighiales; family Erythroxylaceae; genus Erythroxylum; species Erythroxylum minutifolium. Next base: position 3,566 of record JAOTJB010039374.1, read on the forward strand.
AAGTGTGTGTTTAGTGTGTTAATTGTGTTAGTTTATGTGTTTTTGTAGGTTAGTATGGGTCTTTGAGCTTAATTGTTATATTTTTAAGGTACCTTGATGGGTTTGTTAGTGTTTCAGGGTAAACAGTGAAGATTCGAGGAGTTTTTGGGACAAAGGCATAGCCCACGATCGTGCATAGTAGGCCACGATCGTGACAAACAAGGACGAACCAGAGTAGCCAGGCCACGATCGTGCACATAGAGGCACGATTGTGACAGAGACCTTCCATTCAGGCCATGATTGTGCATATAGGGCCACGATCGTGCACATAGGGCCACGATCGTGGCACGTTGGCCTGAAGCAAAAACTCAAATTTTGCAAGATTTTTTAAACCATTTCGACCCCGACTTTGACCTAAAGTGCCCAAAGTATAAATATAATATTATGGGATAGATGCAGCAACCTAGGGAGTCATGCAAGAGAGCTATCTCATCAGCCAATTTTGAGAGAAAACTTAGAGAGAAATCAAGAGAATGATGAAGGAGACGAAGGAAGAGAGTCACGGAGACGAAGTTAGCAGCAACGTACTTCCCAAAATAGGTGGTTTCCCGCTGTCATTGTCTCCACAATTCCGTTTCCGACTGTATTTTCTGTTTATTCAATTTTATTAAAGTATGAAATTGCAATATTCGTTAAGAATTAGTTGTTTTGAATGTTGAGTTTTGTCTATACTCACCTTTGGGTTTTTAATTCTTGAGATTAATAAAGTTTTATTGATTGTGTTATTTTTAATTTAATTATGATTCAATTTCTGCTCGTAATAATTCGAAAATAAACTGAGAGGGTGAGTCGAGTGAAAATAATCAATTTGGCCTAACAAGAGTTAGGTAAATTGATAAATAAGAATTGGATCAAACCAGTAGAATCATGTAACGAGAGATCAAGTATAAATTCTTGGTAGGTTAATAAACAATTTTAGAACTATTTTAGGTTGTGGGTAAATTGTGAGTAGAGAGATCACAATTCCATAATTTAATTTAGGGATCATTACCTAGGGTTAAGGATTATAACTCAAGAGAGAGTAATCTACCCTAAGACTGTCTAGACCCATTAATTCGATAATTGCATAATTGGTTAGATTTTATTAGTTTTGGATTAAAATCTCCTTTCTCTCACTTGATAGCTTATAGGTTGATTTTCTGATTGGATTGTGTGATTTTCCTATTTTGTTGATATCTATGCATTTCAATATTCATAATTGATTGTTTGATTGATTTATTTCTGGCATTAGTTTATTTCTTTTAAATTGTTGTAGTTTAGTATGACCTTAGATTTTAGGGCTAGAATTCCCTCCTTATGGGATTGATACCTTAGGTATTAGGCGAACGACCCGTACGCTTGTGGAATCTACCAAGGTTAATAAATATTAAAACTTAGCACATGTAACTTTGCGAACAAGTTTTTGGCGCAATTACCAGAGAGGTAAAATTTAGTTATATAGTTTAAGGCGTTAGAGTAGTTTTAATTTTTGTTTTAGTTTCTTTGGTTCAATTTAGTAAGCGTGCTCTTACATGAACACAAGAATCACGAGAGGTTCAAGTTGTGCAGTTGAGACAATAGATTTAGACATCATGTGATTAAAACGAACCCTTAAGAAAGCTCGATGAGAGGAAGAAAAAGAGATAGAAAAGTCAACAATGGCTGAGGAATTTCATAGAAACATGGATCACGAAGTGAACCTTGGATGGCAACAACGGACTATCATGGACTTTATGAGGCCAGGGATCAACACATCAAGCCAAGGAGTGGCTAGGTCGCCTGTTCGAGTGGCCTCATTCGAAATTAAGCTAGCTCTCCCGAAGATGCTTTAGCAGAACATCCAATTTTACGGATTGGCGAATGAGGACCCAAACGCTCATATCATGAATTTCCTCAAGATCTGTGATACTTTCCGGTATCACCAGATGTCGAAGGACGCGATTAGGATTAGGTTGTTTCCTTAGAGATAGAGCAAAAGTTTGGTATCATTTACTGAGCCCGCAAACATCACGACGTGGGAGCAACTTGTGCGTGCTTTTCTAGACAAGTACTTCCCATTGACCAAAACCACAAAGATTATAAAGGAAATCACCAATTTCCAGCAAGGTGATGGGGAGTCAATTTATGAAGCGTGAAAGCGATATAAAGACCTGCAGAGGAAGTGCCCACACCATAACTTACCCAAAGAGTTCCTTTTGCAGACGTTCTACAACAGAGTAAACCCAATTACTAGAGGCACGATTGATGCAACGTCAGGAGGATCATTGATGCGTAAGACGGTCGATGAAGCAGAAGAGTTGATAGAGGAGATGGCAAGTAACAGTTGCCTATGGATGAGTGAGCGAGGTAGGAAACCTATGACTTTTAAAGAGCAAAAGGGAATTATTGCAGTTATTCAAATGACAGAGATGTAAGCTAAGATTGACAATTTGATGTGACAATTAAAGAACATGAAGGAATCGTCCTCAGCTCAAGTAAAAGTTGTACAACTGAAGTATGAGCTCTGTGGATAGATAAACTATGACACTATAGACTATTACCTAATGAGAGAGGAAAACCAAGAGTAAGTAAACAATATGGGAGCACAATTTGGATGAGGAGTGGGAAATAATCCCTACTCCAACACTTACAACCCCGGGTGGAAGAATCACTCTAACATTTCCTGGTCAAACAACAACAGTGGCTGACAGTTCAGGCCTCAAAGGCAATCGAGCTTTCAACAGGATAAAACAAGCTCGATGGAGTCGAAGTTGGACAAGATAGGAGACATGAAGGAGGCACATAGGAGGCTCGAGAGCAAATTCGAGCAAGTACCGAAGAATCATGCCTCGTCCATACAGAATTTAAAAGTCTAAGTGGGCTAGTTAGCGGAGGCCATGTCGACTCGAAATGCTGGAACTCTTCCAAGCAACACCGAGCCAAATCCAAAAGAGCATTTTATGGTGATAAGTCAGATCCAAGATGAGGAACTGGGAAAGAACGAAGATAAAGAAGAAGGTCAAGTGGTTAAAGAAGACCTTTGAATTGAGCCCCTGATCGAATCTCTCAATGCAACTCGACGTGTATTTTAATTCCCTATTATGCAACAGCGGGGGTTATATGCAAATAAGGAAGTAGAAAAATTATGGGAGATTAAGTCAAACAAGGTTGAGGAAGTGTCGGAACAAATACAAAGCTGAAATTACAGAAATCCGTCACAAAGAAAGAGAAAGAGAAAGAGCGAACAATGGAAGATGATCCCAACATAGCTAAGAAGAAAGAGGACCCAGGGGACTTTTTCATCCCCTGTAGTATCAACAGGATTATTATAGACAAGGCATTTGTAGATTTAGGAGCAAGTATAAATATGATGCCCTACACTTTCAGTCTAAAATTGGGGTTAAGAGGGTTAGTGCCTACTAAGGTTTTAGTTAAGATGGCCAATAGAACATTACATAGACCGCTGGGAGTTATACAAGGTGTTCCAGTGAAGGTTGGTAAATTTATCTTTCCCATGGACTTCTATGTTTTGGACATTAGCGAAGATGGGGACATCTTGATAATTCTTGGACGCCCGTTCCTAGCCTCTACGCACTCAATTATTAATGTTGATGGGGGCGAATTAACTCTGTGAATAGGGAAGGAGAAATTGACATTCAAGGTAACTACAAGAGAATACAGATCTCCTTCACCTCTAGTAGATCTCAAAGAACCCAAACCTCGAGGCCAATGGGAGGACATAGAAGATCCTGGTAATGCTTTCAGGAAGAAGCGCTCGCGAAGGAGAAGGCTAGGAAAGGAAAACTGTAATGACGGTGGTAACTGTAGTATGGTAGCTCGGGAGCTTAATGAAGCCTCAAGCTGCTGACGTTGAAAGAAGCACTACATCGGAGGCAACCCATGGAAAAGTAGTTTTTGTTAGTTTTGTTCGAACATTTGAAACTTTATAGTTAGGTTCATTTTTGTTGAATAAAATTGAAAAAAAGAATCAGACTTTGGAAATTACGTGGAAGATATTCCAGCATGAAAAGAGAGGCGAACAAAGGAGGAAGTAAAATTGAAACAAATTGAAAAAAGAACAAAAGAAGAAATTTGGAGTGAGTGTATAACCATCGGCCATGACCATGGCCTAACAAGTCATGATTATGGTCTGTGATTGAGCATGCACTAGGTGGTAAGTCGCAGGCCACGATCGTGGCCTGTGACTATTTAGAAAAGGGAAGGGCGTGAAAAGTTTTAAAACAACTTTATCATTTTATCCTTTTTACCATCTATATATTCAGTTCTAACTTCACTTTCACTTCACTTTAATTTTTATTTTATCTCTCTAGAATTCAAACACTCTTACATCTCTCTAGAATTTTCAACCTTTAAATTTTTCCTAATTTCTACCAAAATCATGCCACGCGTCAAGCAATCAGCCTGCCAGGAATTATATGGATGACAACAAGTTGTGAGTCAGGGACATAGAAATAGAGCAGCAGACTTCAGAGCACCTTTTCCAATTTACACCGAGGAGGAAGGTACTCATTTTCGTTCCCTTTGTTCTAAACAAATTGTAGTTCCCTAGTATTTAGACTTTGACACACTAGATAGGCTAGAATTGCGTGAACGGGTAGAAAATCTAGCTGAGAGGATCCAGTGAGCTCAATTTATTCGATTTCAATTTCTATTTTATGAGGAGCTTATACTGAAATTTTTCACAACCCTGACTTTTAACCCTAAGAATACAAAAGAATTATGGCTTAGATTGGGGGGATGGGCATATGAATTGAATGTTGAAATCATGTGTAAGATGTGTGGATTCCCCGAATCCACCGTCATCGATTAACATGATGACTTTCGTCCATTTCAATACTGGCATGAGCTTACTGAAATCGAGCGATTCTATGCTATGCTCACAAAAACATTATACGGTCCCATGAATACTTGTTGTTGCACAAATTTATGTGTTAGTTGGTTTTTTACAAGACCGAAACCAAGAAGTGTTCTACCAAAGAACTCTTTATACTGTGGGGCACGGACCACAGTATTCCAATATGCACGTCCACCCATGTCTTAAATGCCCTTTTTGCGACTCTGCATAAGCAGAGCAATCATCTCAAAATGGGCTACATAGTGTCTACCAATGTAGAACATTTTGGTATGGAATGAAGCGGGTTAACAGTTCACCTCCCTGACTTCCTCAATCACCATCACTTATTCTGGGCTAAGATCATTCATTCCATAACATCAACCAAAAGACATATTTTCGGATTATGGCAGGTCAGGTGAGCTCGAGCTCGACACCACCTCGGCAGCCACAAGAGGAATCCACCAGTGAAGAATCCAAGGAAGAAGAGGAAGAAGAACAAAGTTGGCAGAAGGTTTTGGGTGCCATCACAGAGACCAACAAGACACTTACAAAGATGGCACGCACATAACAGAGCCAGAGCCGGGATATCTGACAGATCCATTGGTATTTCGAGTCTTAAGGCGTTCATTTGCCACCTCCAACACTATCACCACCTTCATCTCCATAGGAATTCTATCTAACCCAACTGTGTTTTAAAAATTATTTTCAAAATTAGCCTTTAGTTCTATTTTGTTTTTTATGTTCATTTTTAATTTTAATCGTTTACTTTCACTTTAATTTCTGTTTTGTTGTTACTTCTTTTATGTGATATGTGCCTCCTTCTCACATTAAGGACAATGTGTTGTTCAAGTGTAGGGAGGGATTCTGTATTTTTTGCTTTTGAATATGATTTTGCATACCATATAATGGCTATTATGTTGCATTTTGCAAATTGTTTGAATATGTTAATGGCTTAGATAGGTGAAATCTGTTTAATTTTAAACATAGTCTAGTACGTTGTAAATGATCATTAGCTAACCAAATTAGTGAATTAGGATTTTTGGATAAATATACAACTTAATTAAGACTTAGTGTAAATATAGCACTCTCTAGGTTGTCACATTCATTCATAATTTAAAGTCCTTTTACTTAAGTAGCTTAACTAGTATTTTTCATGAAAACAAATAGCTAAAAACAACAAGGTAGGCAAAAAAAATGTTTTGTTAATAAATCACTATTCCGCTGACCTTTGGGTTATGAGTAGAGCTAGTAGCCAATTGAAAACGTGATAATAGCTAAGTAACCGGATTTACACGCTTCACAAATATGTGCCTTCGCGTTAAAAGGATATAATGATGTTTCAACCAAGCTGTTAATAAAAGACTTAGTCGAGTAACTCGATCGACATTCATCACCAATGTTTGCTTTCGAGTAAATGACTAAGTCCTTGGTTTAAAATTAAATGAAAAAAATGGGTGTTCTTAATAAAAACCACGAGGGAGGGATTCCCCACCAGTGATACTTAAAACGAACAAACTCATTTAACTCACCTCCAAAAAAAATTTGAGGTAAATCATAAAAAAACTTCAACAAGTGTTGACCCCGAGAAAAATGCGTGGTGGGATCGTAAAATAAGCATATACATTAAAATAAGACAATCAA
>JAOTJB010039393.1:0-10057 GCA_027123815.1 Erythroxylum minutifolium
ATTTTAACTATGATACTTCTTTGACATCTCGATAGAGAATCATAGATAATTTAGATTTAGTTTCCTTCAAGGTCTAGCGATCAAGATTATTGAATAAACCAGAAGAGAATAATAAGAAGTCGATCATGAAATCAAATTTGAAACCTGCCTTTTATATATCTGATTTATTCCTTACAGACTCATATAAGTTGTGCAGTTATTCTGTTTGCTTTAGGATTAATTTTAGCAGTTCGTTTATTAATTAATTTCTCAATAATCAACACTTGAGTGATCATCCCAAATAATTGAATGATTTTAGCCTAGTAATTAATCAGTAACTCCCAGTGGATCGATACTCATACATCCCTATTTACTTGCATGAACTGTACTTGCGGGGCATCGGACAATACTAAAAACATTACACAAACTAAAAGGCATGACTAATCATTCAAACAAAACTTCTTAGGTCTAAAATGGAATTTCCACTTGTCCCCTAGCCTAATGCAAATTGGTGATGACCAATTATCTAATCATATTATGGAAAACTAACTAGAATTAGTTAGAAGATATACCATATCTCCCAGACAAGGAATTGGAAGCCTATACTCGAATATGATCTTATTGATATCTCTAATATCTATTCACATTCTTCAACACTCATCTTTCTTTGGTATTTCAAACTTGGTACTACAAAAGGGACTAAGGCTATTCCTTATAACTTGATGGGAATCAAGTATTTACTTAAACTATACAAGCTTCTAAGCAAGGAAGACATAAACAAGGGTTTAAACCTATTGCAAATAGTTCAAATCAAGTGCCAAAAGTTGCTAAGATCCATTACCAAACATTAGGGGACCATTAACAAGGAGTAGAGTAAAGAAGGCTAAAGATGCTCTCAATGACTTAATGGTAGATCTGTACGTAAGAAGTGAAGTAATGCTACTTTAAGAGATTGAATTTGAGGTCATAATATCGGTTCAAGCGAAAGAGTAAGCCATGGAAAGAGTAAATAGAACATAACCAACACTAATGTCATATTGGTGTCTGGTGTCAGTCTTATATTACTTTATAGATTAAAGAAACATAAACAAGTCAGTGCCAGAGTGGTACCTATGATCAACACTAGACTCAACCATAAAAAGCACATGTAAAATTCTAAAACAAAATCGGTACTAGTATAGAACGTGCTTTGATGTTGAACTAATAGAATTAGCTTATTTTAATTTTTTAAATTTAAGTCATGTTTAGATATGATTGACTTTTAAAAATTTATTTAGTTATTTCCTAATTGTGTTATGATAAAAAATCTTAGTTTCCTTTTAGGACTTTAGGTCTTAAGTCTCTTATGCTTATAAAAGGCTTTCATATTGATGTAATAGGAGGATGGTATTATTCATTAATCAAAAATACTAGGAGAGATTTTTCTTCATTTTGTGATTATAAAATTTCCTGCTAGATTCTCTAATAACTTGTAAATTTATCTAGCTAGCTAATGGCGATTAATCTCATAATCTTATCATTCCCATCCTATATTATATGTGTGTGTGGAAATTTATATCCTTATTTTGTGTTTTAAAGTTCATTTCTTAAATCAAACTCTACTTGATAAAATAATCCTTCGTCCTTGTTCATATCGATATTGAATCTTACTAGTTATATTGGCAAGAAAAAATATATGAATTGTCCCCTAACATTTTATAAAAAGTTTAAGTTAATCCCTATCGTTATTTATATTATCACATTACACCTTAACATTTTCAAAATGATACTGGTAGCACCATAAATCCTAAACGAGAAGTTTTTGGCAGTTTTTACTATACAAGTCATCACTAAATTCTTTTGTTCACATTTTTAATATTAGTGATTAAAACTAGCTGTCTTGATAGATTAACTAGTTTGCACAAAACCTTTAGTTAAGATTTTAAAGTGTGAGGTGGAGTGAATTTTGAGAGGCAAATGTGAGAAAGTGCTTTTTAATACTAACATTTCCTTATGGGGTCATTATATCTCAAACCCAAAGAAAAAAATCTTCTAAAGATAAGCAAGGAAGGAGGAGGATAGAGTGGTGATAGATTACGATTTTACCACGAACATAATATAGATCATTATAAGCATCTTATTTGATAATCTAGTAGAGTAAGGGATAAGCTAGAGAAATATGAAGTTGTCATAGCTGGTTTACAATGTAACTCAACTTTGCATATTAGAATATGTTAATCCCAAATGGCATTTAAGAGGAGAGTGAATTGAGTGTTTATAAAATTCAAGGATTTTTTTATAACATGAACTCAATTTGACAACAATAAATAAATTGATTGCTTAACCAATCAAACAATTGAACAATTATTTAAATAAGATAGGAAATATAAAATGCAAACTGATTTATAGTGGTTCGACAAACAAATCTTGCCTATATCTAGTCCTAATAATCTTCTTATAATTCCACTATAATTATTCTTTTAAGATGAAGAATAACCTTTTTACAATCTTCCTCGATAAAGAGGAACCCTTCTTACAATCTTTTTCCCAAGTAAAGAGAAACCTTAATCTCACTTGAGCACTCTTAAGTACAATATCCAAGACCCTAATAAAGGATTACAACTCAAAATTATCCCACTTTTTCATCTCAAAATTATCCCACTTGTTCATTTGACAACTCCATAAAGGCTCACTTATACAAATATAAAACAATATGTTCAAATGATTGAAAATCACTCATAAATTTTTACAAGAACTGTATTCAAATTACTAGTCAGGTAGTATAGCATACTAGTTGATTAGTATGCAAAAGGCACAAGATTCACTAATCATTAGAATAATGGTTGACTAATAAGCATATTGGTCAAACAATATGGCACATTGGTTATACAATACATTAATTAATGTTACAACAAGCTCATAATATATCAAATTTAACAACTTCAACTTATATTGATTAACCGTTAACCCATATAGGTCGACCAATCAGCCTAAAATTATGAAACTTCAAGTGCTCAAAATGAATTTGTTCAATCTAATTACGATTAAGAACTTCCCAAAATGTTCCTTAAAGAGTGTTTAAAAGATTAAAAGTTTTTTTCTGTTAAAGTCAAAAACTTCAATGCCTCTTGATGAATGTAAAGACTCATACAATAAAGTGGAATAAAATATTTATATATGGTAAGCCTTTTAGAGCATCAAATTAACAAAGTGTGATCACACTTAATATTACAAACTAAAGAATGATCTTATAAGCCTTGATCTTCTTTTGTTCTTGGTTTGATCTTCATTTCAATGGTTGTAAACTTCAACTTCTCTTTATTAACTTCATGAACTATCTTCTTGGGTTTACAACTTCTTTTCATTCTTATATTGATTTTCATTAAAATAATAAACTTATTAGTAATAATTATGATTTGTTTTCATTAAAAAAATCAATTGGAAAATTCTTTGGTTCAATAATCTCCCTCCTTTTTATGATGACAGGACATTTATGATATTAGAGAACAATAATAAAATTAAGCATATAAACATTTATCAAGATAGTGATGAACATAATTCAATATCTAGAACAAAAGAGATATTTAATATCAAAGAAATACCCATATATGTAGATAACATAAAATTTCTTAAGCAACGTATATAAAGTGCAAGAAATATATTAAAAAAAATTCTCCCTAAATTTCATCACGCCTTTGAATATTATCACTTCCCCTAAATCTAATATTATCAGTCTTTCTCCCCCATTTTGGAATCATAAAAAAGAAGTAATTATCTAAGCATAAAAAATGCAAAGTGTCATCCTTTAAATTAACTTTGTAAAAATAATTTAAACATATATGATTAAGAATGATAAACTTTCTCACTAAAGAATGTTATTGAATACTTAAGGAGTCAAAATAAAAGGTCAATTTTGATAGAAACATCCTAAAATTATGTCTAATTTGAAAATTCCTAATTTTGGTATTATGTCTAAGATAAATTTTGGTATTAGGGGTTGAAAAAATTGCAATACCCAACAATTAATTTCATAAAAGAGTGTATAGTTTTGAAATCCCCAAAGCTTTAAGAATAGTAATGTGAAAATGGCCAAAATTTAACAAAATCAAAGATGTATTTATATAATTTTAAGGGAGCAGACCTTGATTCCTTTTATAATTTAACTACGAAAGCATTAATTTGAAAAATAACTTTTAGCTAAAAGATTTTGAAAATCCCAAATTTTAAAATTTAAGAATGACAAAATTTTAATTTGATGCAATCTAACAGGATTTTAATAAAATGGAGAATGATGTTTTCCTAAAGAAGATGGTGAATTGTTAAGGCTTTTGGAAGATAAAAACCACCAAGATAAAAATAAAACAAAAAAGGTAGAGGAGAGATTAAACTAGGAGGACTGGTCAACCATATAACTCTACTAGTCAACCAATGTTAGTGTGTGGTCGATCATACTAGCAACCAAACAAGTTACAAACTCATTGGAATGAAATTTTTTTAAATAATGAGACATTGGTCTACCACTTGAAGGCATTAATTAATCAAATTAAGTGGTAATTTAGTCATATATTTTAGTCCCAAGTATATTTTACTTGTTTATTTAAGATTTTTTTACTGTTTTTTATTTAATTCATTCCTAATGTGTTTTTAGGATGTAAGTCACTTATTTTGAGTAAAAGGAACAAACTGGGATAAGTTTGGGGCAATTTGGAGCTATTTTGACTAAGTTATGAAAGCTAAAAAGCAACATTGACACCAATAAGCCCATATTGAGCAACATGTCCATATTGTTGGTCTTAGTTGCCTTCATAGATTAAAAAGAGCAAAATTCAAGCCAAATTAAGGGAGAAAATTGAAGAATTGAAGTTTTTTCTGAAGAATAAGAGGGTAAACACGACCATATTGGTGATAGAGTGAGTAATTCCCTGTGACTGTGTTAGTAAATAATTACCTAATTATCACTTTAACATGTTTATGTATAAATTACGATGCTTTGCTTATGTTGAGGTCATATATGCCTATGTTGGGTTATTTCTAGACCATTTTAATGCCTTGAACTTTTATTTCTATATAATTATCGAGTATTTAAGTGAGACTAACATGCTCGTGTTTGGTGGTTGTGTACTACCTAGACTATAAAAGGAAAAACAAAGAGGAAAAGCAAGAGGAAGGCTTAAGAAACATAAATTGACAACCTAAGATGGTAGCAAGAATGAAGAATAAGGAGGAAATACATTCATAATGGATTTTGATTGATCTAAAGTGGATTTTATAAAGCTTAAAAGGGATTTCATCGTCAAGATAGACCTTATAGTAATTTTATTTTAATTTAGTTGTTTCTTTAGTTTCACAATTATTTAATTTTTATTTATTCATGTATTAATATTAATAATATGTTAATTATTGTGTGATTTTAAGCAATTGAGGTTAAGAAATCCAATGTATAAATAGATCTAGCTTAATTGAAAAGAGTTGCATGCAAACCTAGAGATAGGTTAACATAAACCTTATAAGGTTAAAATTAATTGTAAAATTCATAAATTGATTGATTTAATTTTAGGAGTTTTAATTAAAAAGAAATTTCAATTAGTCAATATAGGGTTAGGTGTCAATAATAGTGAGAAAGATAATAGAATAATTGAGAAATTTTCATGGTCCAATGAAATTTATAACAAACAAATTAGTGAAATCATAATTGTATGAGAAGTCCCAAGGGGGATTCGGATTATAAGTACCAATATTTCAATTAATAGTTTCTTAGTTTAATCTCCATTCTAGTTTATTAATTGTTTCAATTTATTTTATTTTACAATTTTAATTTTTCATTTCATTAATAATCTTCACAATAATTTATTAGACTAGAGAATAGAAAGATGGTATTTACTAGTAATTCTAATCCTCGTAGGGTTGACCTGTACTCAACAGTGCTAACTATAACTTCACCATATGCTTGCGGTCAAAATTAAAAATCATTAATCAAGTTTTGATGTTATTGCTAGGAAACTATAATATTAGAAAAACCTTATTTTAATTATTCTAATCATTTTTAGGTAACTTTTCTTTTTTATATTTATTTATTTATTTATCCTTATAGCTTTCCTTCTTAATTGTATATTTATGGCTTATTTTTGTAATTTGGATAATCATTTTTATAGCTCTCAAACATAATGGAAGGATCAAGAGGATAATTTTTAGGTAACTTTTCTTTTCTTTTTATATTTATTTATTTATTTATCCTTATAGCTTTCCTTCTTGATTGTATATTTATAGCTTATTTTTGTAATTTGGATAATCATTTTTATAGCTCTCAAACATAATGGAAGGATTGAGAGGATAATATTTTCAGGAGAAGTATAGCATGTTGTTGCTTATGGCAGTATTGGAAACATGGAACGAGAGGCTTGGTAATATGTACTTAGAAGTTTAACCGATATTTATGACATGTTATGATATTTTTGGGAGTGATCACCTTAATCATGACTTTTAAGCACCAAACTATATATAAGGGTATCCAATTTGTATGAATAACTAGCCTCAAGATACCCCATATGAGTATACTTATAATCCAAAGTGCAGTAGTTATTATGATTTTGCATGGAATGATCACACGTCATCTTAATTTCTATAATAATAGTAAGAGAGGTATCAACATTTTAAGGATGTCCTCAAGAAATCCATTGCTTTAACTAAGGCTATCCTCCATAACCCTAAAGAACTAAGTGTTTTATTCGGATACATTGAACCAAGTTTGAGGAAACATGTGAATACGATAACCTTATGGAATGGAGAGAAGGTAGAGGTTGAAGAAAATGAGGAAGTTGTTATTCAAGAATCGAAGGAAAAGGAGATACAGGAAAAAGAAGAGGAGGAGCCAAATAAAGAGGATATCGAGGAATTATAAACAACCATTTTAAGTATGAAAGGCTCCTACTTACCAAAATACAAACTGTTAGAGTCAATCAAAGATCCAAGGGGTTTTATTATTCTTTATTATAGAGACATTTTGTTACTAAAAAGGGAATTAGTGGATTTACTTAGTTTTATTAATTTGATATAATATTTCTTTATTATCTTGTAACATGTGGCCTATTTGTAGGCTAGTGAAGCCTTATGTGAGAAAGCATGTGAAAGCAAGCTACTAATTATAGATCTAAGTTGGATAAGTACTTGCTGAGAAGTCGAGTTAAAAAATAAAGAAGCATGATTAGGAGGTAACCTAACAACTAGTTGTTTTTGTTTTGAATGAGTAGTTTGTAGGATTTTCATTAGCATTTTAGTTATTTTAATAATCTTAATTTTATGGTTCTATTTTTGTTATTTGAGATTTGATGGAGTTCCATAGGCTATAAAGCCAACATCGTCCCTTGTGTAAAAGTATAGAAGATTTCACAAGTACTAGATGGATGTTAACAACATTAGATAGGGTTGAAAAATCTTTTACTACTAGGGGAGTACTAGTCATCCTCACCCCCTACCATTATTTTTCATATTTTTCATTGTATTTGCATGTTTTGTACATTGAGGACAAAGTATAACTTAAGTGTGAGGGAGGGAGTTAACAATCAATCTTGTCAATTTTGTCATAATTAGCCTAATAATGAATGATTTAGGAAATTTTTTAAAAAGAGGATGTTGATTAAGATGATTCATTATAAGTTTGGTTGTGGTTTTGATTTAATTTATTTAAGCAAATAGTTATGAGTTTTGATTATTAAGTTGATATTAATTTAGTTGATTAATTTTAAGAATGGATACTTAATATGCATTACGTTACTTTATATATAATTTGTACATACATTTGGTTAAATGTAAATTCTTTTTGAGCTTTTTAATTACCCTACATATAAAAAAAATAGTAATATGTAAACAAACAACATGAATAATTTCATTATGTTAGTTTTGTACCAATAAAAAGGTCAAAGTTAAAGAGTGGTCCTAGTAGCCATTTAAAATAATGACTAGTTAAGTAACTGAGGGTATTCACAACAAGTTGCTAACTTATGCTTTAAAAGGTTAGCTGACTTTTGAAACAAGCTTTTAAATTTCTCCTCTATTGTTTAAATTTATTTTTTAATTTTAATAAAGAGTATAAAATGTTTAAAGATTTTAGCATTTTTCTTATGTATGTTCACTTTATAAATTAGTGGAATGGTATGAATTGAGTTAAAATTTACAGAATTATTGAGTGAATTGGATTTATTTATAATTTGAAACAAGTAATTAAGTGCTTAACTATTTAATGAACTTTGCAATTGAATGAATAATGGAGAATCTTGATGGATATCTTTAATTTGTTTAATGCTTTATTGAAGTTATTTCTTATTGAGTTGAGATTAATGAAATTGATTTGCTTGACCAACAAATGCTTAAGTGTAGGAGAGTTTATATATGGTGATTTAGTTATACTTAGTGCATTTTGTTCGTTTATTTGGGAGTTTTATTGTTTTGGTACTTATTTCATTATTATTGCATTTTTAAGTTTTAATTCACTTATTTAGAGCAAAAGAAATGGATTGAGACAAGTTTGGGGCAATTTAGAGCTACTTTGACCAAGTTGTAAAGGAGCTAGAAATCAACACAAACATCAACATGCCCATATTGATAACAACACACCCATGTTGATGGTCTTAATTGCCTTAATAGATTGAAAGGATTGAAAATCGAGTCGAACAAAGGTAAAAAAAATGAAGAATTAAAGTTATTTGTGAATGACATAAGGGTGAACATAGTTATGTTAGTGATCGTAGGAGGTCCTTATGATTGTGTTGGCAAATAATTACCCAGTATATCACTTTGAAATGATGGTGTATGGATTGAATGATAGTGTTTTGCTTGTGTTAAGATCAGAGGTGTTGACCATGATCATATTGGGTTATTTCTAGACCACATCAGTTTCCTGAATTTAAGTGAGATTGAGGGATATGGGCGCCAACATAGCTATGTTTAGTGGCTTTGTACCACCTCAAACCCTAACTTTTGAACTAGAAAAGGAAAAATTAAGAGGAAAAGTAAGAGAAAGGCTCGAGAAACACAAATTAATGACTTAGGGTGGTACAAAGAATGAAGAATAAGCAAGGAAACACATTCAGAGTGGATTTCCATCGATTTGAAGTGGATTTGATGAAGATTAAAAAGGATTTCAACTTGTTTCTTTTAGTTTTCTATCTTTCCTTTACTTTTGATCGTATGCTTTCTATGATTAGAAACTAAAACATAAATCTTTTAAACTAATAATGAAATTTATAAATTAATTAATGAAATTCTGACAGTTTTAATTAGAATGAGGTTTTAATTAATCAACCTAAGGATACGTGTCAATAGTTTTAAGAAAGATACTTGCATAATTAAGGAATTTCAATGGTCCAATAAACTTTAGAATAAATTACTTAGTGAAATCATGATTACATGAGAAGTCATAAGGGGGATTCAAATTCTGGGTACTGATGTTTCCATTAATTGTTTCTTAGTTTAGCCTGCATTTTAGTTTATCTATTATATTGTTTTATTTTAATTTTACATTTTATTGATTATTATCACAATAATTTGTTATACTAAATAATTGAAAGATGCTAAGTACTGATAATTCCAGTCCTCATAAGATCAACTCGTACTTGCTAGTACTAGCTACAACTACACTATGTAGTGACGGTTAAAACTAAAATTCATCAATCGTAAACTCACTGGAATGATAAAACTTCTTAGAAAATAAGACATTAGGTGATCGGTTAAAGACATTGCTCGATTAGTGTGTATAGGCACTTAACTAGAGGAGTGACTAAACACTTTACAAACTCACAAGAATGAAAATTTTTCTTAAAAGGAGGACATTGATCAGCCATTTGAAGACATTAATCAACTGGTGTGTTCTAGAAAGCTAGAAAACATTATCAAAACTTGAACAAAAACTATTAAAACACATATCAACCAAGTAAATATCAATAAAAATGAGTTAAACCACTTAAGAGATCTTATCGAACATATTCCTTTCAAATATAACTAAATTTCTTCTAATTGTACAAGATTTTTCCTTTATTATTATTATTATTATTATTATTATTATTATTATTATTATTATTATTATTATTATTATTATTATTATTAT
>JAOTJB010039403.1:0-10057 GCA_027123815.1 Erythroxylum minutifolium
GTCGCAAAGTACTTTCGGTGGGAAAAGCAGCCCGTTGGCCACCTTTGGTGGGAAAAACAACTCGTTGGCACACCTTCAGTGTGAAAAATAGCCCAATGGCACTGCCGCATGGCGCTTTAGGTAGTAAAAGCAGCCCGTTGGGCACCTTGTGTGGGAAAAACAACCCGTTGGGAACTTTCAGTGCAAAAAATAGCCCGTTGCAAACCTTCGGTGGGTAAAATAGCCCGTTGGCATGGCCACAAGGCACTTTCGATAGAAAAAACAACCTATTGAGCAATTTCGATTGGAAAAACAGCCCATTGCCACGCCATAAGTGGGCCAAATAGCCCGTTGGCACGGTCACAAGGCACTTTGAGTGGGAAAAATAGCCTGTTGGGCACCTACGATGCGAAAAACAGCCTGTTGGCACGACCACAAGGCACTTTCGGTGGGAATAACAGCCCGTTGGGCACTTTCGGTGGGGAAAACAACCCGTTGGGCACCTTCAGTGGGAGAAACAACCTGCTAGCACCTCCGCAAGGCACTTTCAGTGGGAAAAATAGCCCTTTGGGCACCGTTGGTGGGAAAAACAGCCCATTGGCATGACCACAAGACACTTTCGGTGGGAATAACAGCCCGTTGGGCACTTTTGATGGGGAAAACAGCCCATCCCCAGACCAGCGGGAAAAACAGCCGGTTGGCACAGTTGCAAGGCACTTTCTATGGGAAAAACTTCTCGTTGGGCACTTTTGGTGGGAAAAACAACTCGTTGGCACACCTTCGGTGGGAAAAACAACTCGTTGGCACACCTTTGGTGGGAGAAACGGCATGTTGGCACCTCCGCAAGGCACTTTTGGTGGGAAAAACAGTCCGTTGGGCACTTTGCTAGGAAAAACAGCCCATTGGGCACCTTTGGTGGGAAAAACAGCCCGTTGAAACGACCTTAAGACACTTTTGGTGGGAAAAACAGCGCGTTGGCATTGCCGCAAGGCACTTTCTGTAGTAAAAATAGCCCGTTGGGCACCTTCCATGGGAAAAATAGCCCATTGACACAGCCACATGGCACTTTCGGTGCAAAAAAATCCCATTGGGCACTTTCAATGGGAAAAATAACCTGTTGGCACACCTTTGGATGGAAAAACATCCCGTTGGCTCGTTCGGTGGGAAAAACAACCCGTTGGGCACTTTCGGTGGAAAAAACGGCCCGTTGGCAAGCCTTCGGTGGCCATAACCACTCGTTGGCATGGCCACAATGCAATTTTGATGGGAAAAATAGCCCGTTGGCCACCTTTGGTGGGAAAAACAGCTCGTTGGCACACCTTCGATGAGCAAAACAGCCCGTTGGCACGACCATACGGTACTTTTGATGGGAAAAACAGTCCGTTAGGCACTTTCAGTGGGCAAAACAGCCCGTTGGCAAACCTTCGGTGGGCAAAAGGACCGTTGGCATGATCACAAGGCACTTTCAATGGGAAAAACAGACCGTTTGGTAACTTCAGTGGGCAAAACAGTCTGTTAGCACACCTTTGGTGGGCAAAATAGCCCGTTGGCATGGTCGTAAGGCCTTTCGGTGAAAAAAATAGCTCGTTGGGCACCTTCGTTGGGAAAAAAGGCTCGTTGGCACACCTTTGTAGGGCAAAATAGCTCGTTGGCATAGCCACAAGGCACTTTTGGTGGGAAAAACAGCCTGTTGGGCAATTTCTATGGGAAAAACAGCCCGTTGGCAAACCTTCGGTGCGTAAAACAACCCATTGGCACGACCACAAGGCACTTTTGATGGAAAAAATAGCCCATTAGGCAACTTACGTGAGAAAAACAACCCGTTGGCACATCTTTAGTGGGCAAAACATCCCGTTGGCACGGTCGCAAGGCACTTTCTATGGGAAAAATAGCCCGTTGGGCACTTTCGGTGGGAAAAATAGCCCGTCGGGCACTTTCGAAGGGAAAAATAACCCGTTGGTGCACCTTCGATTGGAAAAACAGCCAGTTGGGCTCCGTCGGTGGGAAGAACAGCTTGTCGGGCACTTTCGGTGGGAAAAACAGCCCGTTGGCAAACCTTCATTTGGCAAAACAGCCAGTTGACACGGCCACAATGCACTAATAGCCCGTTGGGAAACCTCGATGGGAAAAACAGCCCTTTGGCACACCTTTGGTGGGCAAAACAGCACGTTCGCACGGCTGCAATGCACTTTTGGTGGGAAAAACTGCCTGTTCGACACCTTCAGTGGGAAAAATAGCCCGTCGGGCACTTTCGGTGGGAAAAATAGCCCGTTGGTAGACCTTCGATGGGCAAAACAGCCCGTTGGCAAGGCTGCAAGGCAGGCATCTATGGTGGGAAAAAAGCCTGTTGGCACACCTTAGGTGGGCAAAATAGCCCTTTGGCACGGCCACAAGGCACTTTCGGTGGGAAAAATATCCCGTTGGCCAGCTTTGGCAGGAAAAACAGCTCGTTAGCACACCTTTGGTGAGTAAAACAACCTATTGGCATGACTGCATGGAACTTTCGGTGGGAAAAATAGCCCGTTGGGCACCTTGGATGGGAAAAACAGCCCCTTGGGCACTTTTGGTGGGAAAAACAACCCGTTGGCAAATCTTTGGTGGGCAAAACAACTCGTTGGCAAGGCTGCAAGGCAGGCATCTATGGTGGGAAAAACAACCTGTTGGCACACCTTCGGTGGGCAAAACAGCTCGTTGGCATGGTCGCAATGCACTTTCACTAGAACAAATAGCCTGTTGGGCACTTTTAGTGGGAAAAACAGCCTGTTAGCCCAGCTTTGATGGGAAAAATAGCCCGTTGGCAAGGCTACAAGGCACTTTATATGGGAAAAACAACCCGTTGGGCACTTTCGGTGGGAAAAACAACCTGTTGGTGCACCTTTAGTGCGAAATATAGCCCGTTGGCATGTCTGCAAGTCACTTTTCGGTTTAAGAAACAGCCCGTTAGGCACTTTCAGTGGGAATAATAGCCCGTTGGGCACTTTCAATAGGAAAAACAACCCGTTGGGCACCTTCTGTGGGAAAAACAGCCGGTTGGCATGATCACAAGGAACTTTCGGTGGGAATAACAACCCGTTGGGCACTTTCGATGGGAAAAACAGCCCGTTGGGCACATTCGGTGAGAGAAACAGGCCCTTGGCACGGCCGCAAGGCACTTCTGGTGGGAAAAGCATCCCGTTGGGCACTTTCTGTGGGAAAAATAGCGTGTGGGCACACCTTTGGTGGGAGAAACAGCCCGTTAGGCATCTCCGCAAGGAAAAACATCCCGTTGACACACCTTCAGTGGGTAAAACATCATGTTGGCACAGCCGCAAGGCATTTTTCGGTCTGAAAAATAACCTGTTGGGCGCTTTCGTTGGGAAAAATAGCCCGTTGGGCACCTTCGGTAAAAAAAACAGGCCGTTGGCATGATGAAAACACACTTTCGATGGGAATAATAGCCCGTTGAGCACTTTCGGTGGGAAAAACAGCCCGTTGGGCACCTTTGATGGGAAAAACAGCTCGTTCGCATAGGCAAAAGGCACTTTTGGTGGGAAAAGTAGCCCCATAGGCACTTTCTGTGGGAAACACAGCCCGTTGGCACACCTTGGGTGGGAAAAATAGCCTGTTGGCACGGCTGCAAGGCACTTTGGATGGAAAAACAATCTGTCGGGCAACTTCGATGGGAAAAACATCCCGTTGGCACACCATCGGTTGACAAAACAGCCCGTTGGCGCAGCCGTTAGAAAAATAGCCCTTTGGGCTCCTTCGATGGGAAAAACAACCCGTTGCGAACTTTAGCTGTCAAAAACAAGCTGTTGGCTAGCCTTCGGTGGGCAAAACAGACCCATTGGCACGGCCACAAGGCACTTTGGATGGAAAAACAGTATGTCGGGTAACTTCGATGGGAAAAACAACCCATTAGCACACCTTTGATGGGTAAAACAGCCTGTTGGCACAGGCGCACGGCACTTTCGGTGGGAAAAACAACCTGTTCGGCACCTTCAGTGTGAAAAACAACCCATTTGCATGACTATAAGGCACTTTCGGTGGGAATAACAGCCCGTTGGGCACTTTCGTTGGGAAAAACAGCACGTTGGGCACCTTTGGTGGGAAAAACAGCCCATTGGCATGGCCGCAAGGCACTTTTGGTGGGAAAAACATCCCGTTGGGCACTTTCTGTGGGAAAAACAACCCATTGGCACACCTTCGGTGTGAGAAATAGCCCGTTGGCGCACATTCGGTGGGCAAAACAACCCATTGGCAAGGCTGCAAGGCAGATATCTATGGTGGGAAAAATAGCCCGTTGGCATACCTTTGGTGGGCAAAGCAGCCCGTTGGCACGGCCGCAAGGAACTTTCGGTAGGAAAAACAGCCCGTTGGGCACCTTCAGAAGGAAAAATAGCCCGTTGGGCACCTTCAGTAGGAAAATCAGCCCGTTGGCACACCTTCGGTAGGCAAAACTGCCCGTTGGCACAGCCGCAAGGTACTTTCAGTGGGAAAAATAGCCTGTTGGAAGGGCCGCAATGCACTTTCACTGGGAAAAACAGCCCGTTGGGCACTTTTAGTAGGAAAAATAGCCCGTTGGCACACCTTCGGTGGCAAAAATAGCCCGTTCGCAAGGCTGCAAGGCACTTTCTATGGGAAAAACAGCCCGTTGGGCACTTTTGATGGGAAAAACAACCCGTTGGCACACCTTCAGTGCGGGAAACAGCACGTTGGCACGTCCGCAAGGTACTTTTCGATCTGAAAAATAGTCCGTTGGGTACTTTCAGTGGGAAAAATAGCCCATTGGGCAACTTTCGCGAGAAAAACAACCTGTTGGCACACCTTTGGTGGGCAAAAGAGCCCGTTGGGCACATTCAGTAGGAAAAACAGCCCATTGGCACACCTTCGGTGGGCAAAACTGCCCGTTGTCACAGCCACAAGGCACTTTCAGTGGGAAAAACAGCCCGTTGGAAGGGCCGCAATCCACTTTCACTGGGAAAAATAGCCTGTTGGGCACTTTTAGTGGGACAAACAGCCCGTTGGCACACCTTTGGTGGGAAAAACAGCTCGTTGGCAAGGCTGCAAGGGACTTTCTATAGGAAAACAGCCTGTTGGGCACTTTCGGTGGGAAAAACAACCCGTTAGCACACCTTTCGTGCAGAAAATAGCCCGTTGGCACGTCCGCAAGGCACTTTTCGATTCGAAAAGCGTTCTGTTGGGCGCTTTCGGTGAGAAAAATAGCCCGTTGGGCAACTTCGGTGGGAAAAACAACTCATTAGCACTTTTGACGGGAAAAATAGCCTGTTGGCACACCTTCGGTTGGAAAAATAGCCCGTTCAGCTCCTTCGCTGGGTAAACACAGCCCATTGGGCACTTTCGGTGGGCAAAACAACCCGTTGCAAGGCTGCAAGGCAAACATCTATGGTGGGAAAAACAGCCTGTTGGCACACCTTTAGTGGGCAAAGCAGCCTGTTGGCATGGCCGCAAGGAACTTTTGGTGGGAAAAACAGCCCGTCGGGCACCTTCAGAAGGAAAAACAGCCCGTTGGGCACCTTTAGTAGGAAAAACAGCTCGTTGGCACACCTTCGATAGGTAAAATTGCCCGTTGGCACAGTCGTAAGGCACTTTCAGCAGGAAAAACAGCCCGTTGGAACGACCGCAATGCTCTTTCACTAGGAAAAGCAACCCGTTGGCACACCTTCGGTGGGAAAAACAGCCCGTTGGCAAGGCTGCAAGGCACTTTCTATGGGAAAAATAGCCCGTTGGGCACTTTTGATGGGAAAAACAACCCGTTGGCACACATTCGGTGTGGGAAACAACCCGTTGGCACATCCACAAGGTACTTTTCGATCTGAAAAACAGTCCGTTGGGTACTTTCGGTGGGAAAAATAGTCCGTTGGGTACTTTCGGTGGGAAAAATAGCCCGTTGGGCACCTTCAGAAGGAAAAACAGCCCGTTGGGCACCTTGAGTAGGAAAAACAGCCCGTTGGCACACCTTCGATAGGTAAAACTGCCCGTTGGCACAGCCGCAAGGAACTTTCGGTAGGAAAAACAACCCATTGGGCACCTTCAGTAGGAAAAAAAGCTCGTTGGCACACCTTCGGTGGGCAAAATCGCTTGTTGGCACGGCCGCAAGGCACTTTTAGTGGGAAAAACAGCCCGTTGGAAGGGCCGCAATGCACTTTCATTGGGAAAAATAGCCCGTTGGGCACTTTTAGTGGGAAAAACATCCCGTTGGCACACATTCGGTGGGAAAAACAGCTTGTTGGCAAGGCTGCAAGGCACTTTCTATAGGAAAACAACCCGTTGGGCACTTGTGGTGGGAAAACAACCCGTTTGCACACCTTCGGTGCAAAAAATAGCCCGTTGGCACCTCCGCAAGGCATTTTTTGGTCGATGGGAAAAATAGCCGGTTGGGCAAGTTCGATGGGAAAAACAGCTCGATGGCACTTTTAATGGGAAAAACAGCCCGTTGGCACACCTTCGGTTGGAAAAATAGCCTGTTCAGCTCCTTCGGTGGGAAAAACAGCCCGTTGGGCACTTTCGGTGGGAAAAACAGCCCGTTGGCAAACCTTCAGGGGGGAAAACTACCCGTTGGGCAACTTTCGTGTGAAAAACAGTACGTTGGCACACATTCGGTGGGCAAAACAACCTGTTGGCAAGGCTGCAAGGCAGACATCTATGGTGGGAAAAACAGCCTGTTGGCACACCTTCGGTGAGCAAAGCAGCCCACTGGCACGGCCGCAAGGAACTTTCGGTGGGAAAAACAGCCCGTTGGGCACCTTCGGTCGGAAAAATAGCTAGTTGGCACACCTTCGGTAGGAAAAACCACCCGTTGGCACAGCCACAAGGCACTTTTAGTGGGAAAATAGCTTGTTGGAAGGGCCGCAATGCACTTTCACTAGGAAAAACAGCCCATTGGGCACTTTTAGTGGGAAAAACAGCCCGTTGGTAAGGCTGCAAGGCACTTTCTATGGGAAAAACAGCCTGTTGGGCACTTTCGGTGGGAAAAACAACCCATTGGCACACCTTCGGTGCAGGAAACAGCCTGTTGGCACGTCCGCAAGGCACTTTTCGGCCTTAAAAACATTCCGTTGGGTCCTTTCGGTGGGAAAAATAGCCCGTTGGGTAACTTCCGTGGTAAAACAGCCTGTTGGCACACCTTTGGTGGGCAAAGCAGCCCGTTGACACGTCCGCAAGGAACTTTCGGTAGGAAAAATAGTCCGTTAGGCACCTTTAGTAGGAAAAACAGCCCATTGGCACACCTTTGGTGGGCAAAATCACCCGTTGGCACGGCCGCAGGGCATTTTCAGTGGGAAAAACAGCCTTTTGGAAGGTAATGCACTATCACTGGGAAAAACAGCTCGTTGGGCACTTTTAGTGGGAAAACAGCTCATTGGCACACCTTCGGTGTGAAAAACAGCTCGTTGGCAAGGCTGCAAGGCAATTTCTATGGCAAGGCTGCAAGGCAATTTCGGTGCAAGAAACAGCCTGTTGGCACGTCCGCAAGGCACTTTTCGACCTGAAAAATATTCCGTTGGGTACTTTCAGCGGGAAAAATAGCCCGTTGGGCAACTTCCGTGGAAAAATCGCCTGTTGGCACACCTTTGGTGGGCAAAGCAGCCCGTTGGGCAACTTCGGTGGGAAAAACAGCCCGTTGCCATGACGACAAGGCACCTTCGGTGGGAATAACAACCCATTGGGCACTTTCGATGGGAAAAACAGCCCGTTGGCACGATTGCAAGGCACTTTTGGTGGAAAAAACAGCTAGTTGTGCACTTTCGATGGGAGAAACAGCCTGTTCACACCTTCGCAAGGCACTTTCGGTAGGAAAATCTAGCCGTTGGGCACGTTCGGTGGGAAAAACAGCACGTTGACACACCTTCGGTGGCTAAAACAGCTAGTTGGCATGGCTGCAAGGCACTTTTCGGTCTGAAAAATAACCTGTTAGGCACTTTCAGTGGGAAAAATAGCCCATTGGGCAACTTTGGTGGGAAAATAGCCCATTGGCAGGACCACAAGGCACTTTCGGTGGGAATAACAACCCGTTGAGCACTTTCGATGGGAAAAATAGCCCGTTGGGCACCTTCGTGGGGGAAACAGCCCGTTCGCACGGCTGCAAGGTGCTTTCGATGGGAAAAATAGCCCATTAGGCACTTTCTGTGGGAAACACAGCCCGTTGGCACACCTTCGGTGGAAAACAGCTCGTTGGCAGGGCCTGAAGGTAATTTCGGTAAGAGAAACAGCCCATTGGACACCTTTAGTGGGAAAAACAGCCCGTTGGCTAGCCTTCGATGGAAAAACTAGCCCGTTGGGCACTTTTAGTGGGAAAAACAGCTCGTTGGCACACCTTCAGTGGGAAAAACAACTCGTTGGCATGACCACAAGGCTCTTTCAGTGGGAATAACAACTCGTTAGGCACTTTCGATGGGAAAAACAGCCCGTTGACTCAGCCGCAAGGCACTTTCGGTGGGAAAAATAGCCCGTTGGCACACCTTCAGTGGGAGAAACAGCCTGTTGGCACCTCCGAAAGGCACTTCGGTGGGAAAAATAGCCCGTTGGCATGACCACAAAGCACTTTTAGTGGGAATAACAACCCATTGGGCACTTTCGATGGGAATAACAGCCCGTTGGGCACCTTCTATGGGAAAAACAGCCCGTTGGGCTCTTTCTGTGGGAAAAAGAGCATGTTGGCACACCTTCAGTGGGCAAAACAGCCCGTTGGCACGGCCGCAAGGTAATTTCAGTCAGAAAAATAGCCCGTTGGACACCTTTCGGTGGGAAAAACAGCCCGTTGGGAACTTTCGGTGCAAAAAACATCCCGTTGGCTAACCTTCGGTGGGCAAAACAGCCCGTTGGCATAGCCACAAGGCACTTTCGATGGAAAAAAAGTCTACCGGGCAACTTTGATGGGAAAAACTGCCCGTTGGCACACCATCGGTGAGCTAAATAGCCCGTTGGCACGGCCACAAGGCACTTTCGGTGGGAAAAACAGCCCTTTGGGCACCTTCGTTGGGAAAAACAGCTTGTTGGCACACTTTTGGTAGGCAAAAAAAACTTGTTGGCGTGACCGCAAGGCACTTTCGATGGGAAAAACTACCCGTTAGGCAACTTCGGTGGGAAAAACAGTCCGTTGGCAAGCCTTCGATAGGCAAAATAGCCCGTTGGCACGACCATAAGGCACTTTCGATGGGAAAAACAACCCATTAGGAACTTTCAGTGGGCAAAACATCCCGTTGGCAAATGTTTGGTGGGCAAAACAGACCGTTTGCACGATCACAAGGCACTTTCGATGGGAAAAATAGCCTATAAGGCAACTTTAGTGGAAAAAACACCCCGTTGGCACACCTTCGGTGGGAAAAAGAGGTCATTGGCACGATCGTAAGGCACTTACGGTGGAAAAATAGTCCGTTGGGCACCTTCGTTGGGAAAACGGCCCGTTGACACACCTTCGGTGGGCAAAATATCCCGTTGGCACAGCCATAACGCACTTTCGGTGGGAAAAACAGACCGTTGGGCAATTTTGGTTGGAAACATAGCCCGTTGGCAAACCTTCGGTGGGCAAAACAGCGAATTGGTACGACCGCAAGGCACTTTTGATGGGAAAAACATTCCATTAGGCAACTTCGGTGGGAAAAACAGCCCGTTGGCACACGTTCGGTGGGCAAAATAGCCCGTTGGCATGATCCTAAAGCACTTTCGGTGGGAAAGACAGCCCGTTGGCCGCCTTTGGTGCAAAAAATAGCTCGTTGGCACACCTTCGGTGGGAAAACAACCCTTGACACGGCCGCAAGGCTCTTTAGGTGGGAAAAACAGCCCGTTGGGCACCTTGGGTAGGTAAAACAACCCGTTGGGAACTTTCGGTGTGAAAAACAACCCATTGGCAAACTGTTAGTGGGCAAAACAGCCTGTTGGCATGGCCACAAGGCACTTTAGATGGAAAAAATAGTCTGTCAGGCAACTTCCATGGAAAAAACAGCCCGTTGGCACACCTTTGGCTGGCAAAATAGCCCGTTGGCACGGTCGCAAAGCACTTTCGATGGGAAAAGCAGCCCGTTGGCCACCTTTGGTGGGAAAAACAACTCGTTGGCACACCTTCGATGGAAAAACAGCC
>JAOTJB010039440.1:0-10055 GCA_027123815.1 Erythroxylum minutifolium
AAGGGTTGTGTTTCACTCAAAGCTTCCTCTAAGAGATTACACTACCATAGGCTTGCAAATTCACCTATTTTCCACTATAGTGATTGCATGCATAAATAGATCAAAAAGACTTGTTTAGGGTTGTAATGTGGTGAAGATTAAGGTGGGTAAAAAGGATAAAGGGTTTAACACAAGCATTCGTAAAGTAGTAAGTGGAAAAAGAGATAACAAAACGTAATTTTGAGATACACAAGTGTAAATATACTACTACTCCACACTTATTGATGCTACTAAAATGTTCTTCCCTTTTTCTTTTAGTTCTTTTTCTCTTTTTTATTTTTTATTTTTTTTATTCTTTTCAAATGGAAGAAACAATGAAATAAGTAGCTACTAAATAAAATGTAATTCAAAAGTAGGAGTATCACTCAACTCAAAAATCCCAACTAATGCATTACTTAATACTCTATTAAGCTTGTGAATAGGTAAGTTAATGGGGTTTCGCGTTTTAAAATTTGAGGTGTTTTGTAGAACAAAATGGTGAAGGCTCAATAGGGATAGCAAGCGATAATAAAGGGTAAGTCATTTAAGCTAAAGCCTTAATTAGTAGACTTAAACCAGTTCAAAGCAAGTTATGAAGGTAATAACCTAAGGAAACATCACACAACAAAGAAATAAACTAATTATAGATGGAGTCATATAGGCTCAATCCTCACATTGGCTAAAATAAAAATTCATTATGCATCTCTACACTACCTCATTACTCAAGTGTCAAATTGTGAGTAAGCTTATGCATCCAACTACTTTTCATCATTCAACATGGTTCACTCTCTACTCAAGTATCCTAATTCGAGTTCAAGCATGCATTCAATCTCATTCCAACTAACATGACAACATCTCATTCCAAAACAAATCAAAATGATTCAAGTATGGTTCCATTGCTTAACACAAAATAACATAATGTGCCTAAAACAATTAATAAAATGCAAACAGTGACTAAAACAATGCAATTGACAAAGCAAGTGTCACCTCCCCACATTTAAAGAACACATTGTCCTCAATGACACAAGGGAACCGTAAAATAAGGTAGAATGACATCAAACAAAAGACATGAAACTAAACAAAAAACAAAACAACTAACAAAGTAATTAAAAGAATGTAAAAAGTTTAGGGTAAGAAGGCTCATGGAGATTGTGGTGGCGATGGTGTTGGTGAAGGGACTTCAATATTATTCCTCTGGATGAACTTGAGGAATTTCTTCTTCATATATTGCTACTCCTTGTGCACTTGTCTCATCTGGGTGCTAAGCTCATTAATTTGCAACGTCATTTATTAATGGTTAGAGTCCATCCGATCGAGAATTTGCTGGAATCTATCGACCTCTACTGCTAAAGTTGGTTCCTCTTCCACTTCTTCTTCTTGTGGCTCTATAGGCACTTGAGATGTGGATGATCGGGAAGTGGCTACATCCTCGCCCTTCATGTTCTTAACAGTTGTCCGCGTTTGAGGATTTCAGAGCTCCATAGAATGAGGCTCCAAAATTTCAGAGCATCTTAAATAAGGAAAATCAAAAACATCATATCTAGTCATACACACACTATCCACATCAAAGTTGTAAAATATGGCCAAAGTAGTAACAATGTTTGACATGCCAAAATAAGAGCTCCTCTTATTAACATAACTCACAATAGATTGAAAAATTCGATAAGGGGTATTTATTTTAATTTTTCTATCCATGCACCAAAGGAAGAAAAGTTCCTTAGCCGAGAACTTATTACGTTCAGTTTTGTTAAAAACCACTAAGCACGTAAATTTATGAAGAAGTAAGTGCTCAGTGCTACGAATTAAAGTATTTGGTGCATTTCTAGAGTCAAAATTGGTTTCACCCATTAGAATTATCTAGTAATCATCCACATAAAAGTCATCATGATCATCTAAAACTTTAGTGTTTGATAATCAAAAAGTGCATGAATGATAGTGTAATCAAGTTTATAAACATTGCCACCTATCCTAAATCAGATTGTATCAATTTTAGGATTGTAGCGCACAGTGGTGAAAAATTCGATAGTCATCATAGGATATACCAGCACATCACAACTAATTAACCTACTCTAACCAATATTTCCAGCTAATCTTTCAATTTTTTGCCTTAATCCTAGATTTTTTAACAGCTTAAAATCAAAGTATCTAGGAGGCATTAAATCTCTATCTTTAAAGTCCCGAAATCGCATACCTTCATCTTCCAAATAAATTGGTAATGGGGCACAAAAAGTGGTCGCCATGTCTAGTTTACCTTCTCCGGTGACTTGACGATGTATTTCATTGGTTGGTTTTTGGGCGATTTGCTTCTTTGGAGCCATTGGATGATAAAAATCTACAAAAATAAGGAAGAGAGAGGTGAGCACTTTTTAAGAGAGAAAGAGAGAAAATCTTACCAAATCCTTATATTCTTGAATGATTAATGTGAAATAAATGTAAAGGATTGAAGAATGATAGAAGAAGTGAAGAGAATACTAAGATTTGAGTGTAAGATGAAGGATTGGAGAGGTCGGAAGAGAGAGGTTATGAAAATTTTGAAGAATGAAGAAAGAAGAAGATGGGAAATTTAAAAATTTTTCAGATGGGGCTTCCCACGATCGTGGGAATCCCTATCATTCCCACGATCATGGGAAACACCCTTATTCCCACGATCGTGGGTTAAGGCTCTAAAAACTTTTTGGAGAACCTTCCCACAGTTGTGGGAAACTTACCAATTCTCACAGTCGTGGGTTACTCCAATTGTTTCTACTTCTTAACCCTCTTCTAAGCTTAGCATGCATTCTCAACAGTCCTGTAACCTACAAACACATTAAATTCACCTAACCAATAAGCAATTTGAAGAGAAAACAAGTTAAAACTAAAAAAATCCAAATAAATACCAAGCAAACTCAAATCAGACATAATCATAATCAAATAAATCAAGCAAACAAGTAAACAAAGATAATCAAAAGAAAGATAACATGCTAAGTTAAGGTCATTAGCTTGAACATACCACATGCGTTCATGAAAAAGTGGAAGAAAGGAAAGAGATGACTTCCCTTTCTTGTGAATATGTCCTTCCATAATATGGTTTGCATCTATGCCCATTGACCTTAAATGCTTCATCCTTATCATTTTCTAACTCTAAAGCTCCATGGGGAAACACTTGAAGAACCACTCCATCTTGACTTGAGCTTTCCAGGAAATAACCGAGGTCTTTAATTAAATAAAAGCTTCAAGTCTCCACTCTTAAACTCCTTTTTGATGTGAGCATCATACCACTTTTTTGCTCTTTCTTTGTACAACTTGGCATTTTCGTAAGCTTCAAATCTCAACTCGTCCAATTCATCAAGTTATAACAATCTCTTCACACCTACTAGCTTCCATTCCATGTTTAACTTCCTAACTGCCCAATAGGCCCGATGCACCAACTCCAATGGTAAATGGCAAGCCTTGCCATACATAAGTTGATATGGTGTGGTACCTATTAATGTTTTGAAAGTTGTCCTGTAAGACTATAAGGTATCATCTAGCTTTAAAGCCCAATCCTTTCTTGACATGCTCATTACCTTCAAAATTTTCTTTAACTCTTTGTTCACTACCACCACCTGGCCACTAGTTTGGGGGTGGTAAGTGGTAGCCACTATATGATAGACATTGTATCTTCTCCAAAGAGCCTCAAATGGTTTATTGCAGAAATGGCTCCCTCCATCACTTATAATCGCTCTAGGCACCCGATATCTAGTAAAAATTATCTTTATAAACTTTTGAACCACCTTGCTATCATTAGTTGGAGTAGCTACTGCCTCAACCCACCTGGAAATATAATTAACTCCAACTAATATGTAAGTGTTACCTGAGGAGGATGGGAATGGTCCTAAGAAGTCCAAGCCCCACATATCGAATATCTCCACCTCCATTATGTTTGAAAGCGACATCTCATCCCTCTTTGATATGTTGCCCACTCTTTGACATCTATTGTACTTCAACACAAAATCTCGAGCATCTTTGAACAAGACTGGATAATAGAATCCACGCTCCAAAATCTGAGCCGCATCCTTGTTAGCTCTATAATGCCCTGCATAAAGTGAGCTATAACATTGCATCAAAATTTTGGGCATTTCATCTTCAGGGACACACCTGCGAATCACACTATTAGCACATATCTTATAAAGTACAGGTTCATTTGTTGATATGAAAAATTAGAAGGAAGAATACCACCTGAACGATAGTTTGCAATATCTGCAAACCAAGGACAAAAAGGATTATCTACCATCATTAAAGCTTCATCAGGAAAGCTCTCCTCAATTTTTGCTTCTTCTTTATAATATCCTCCTTCAAATCGTGATAGGTGGTCCGTTAAGACATGTTTTGCTCCCTTCTTATCTTTAATCTCAATGTTGAACTCTTGTAGTAGGAACACCTATCGGATAAGTCTAACCTTGGCATCCTTTTTAGCAAAGAGGTAACATAATGCTGCATAGTCTACAAAAACAAAAACTTATGAGCCTAAAAGATAAGAACGAAATTTCTAACACCACAAGCAATTCCTTCTCAGTAGTTGTGTAATTTAGTTGTGCTCTCGTCAAAGTCTTGCTTGCGTAATAGATAGCAAGCAACCTCTTCTCCTTCCGCTGGTTAAGTACACAACCAAAAGTATGGTCACTTGCATCACATATAATCTCAAAAGGAAAAGACCAATCTGGTGATGTCAAAATTCGTTGTAACATCCCGTTACCCATGTTGAGGCTAGAATAGTAAATATGAGAGATTATTAAGAAATTAGAAAATTCATTTCATGCTTATGAATTATATGATATGCACCTACATGTGAATATTGAATTTTTTGCACATGAAAATAATCGTACATGCATTCATTGACAATTTCTGGGTATAATTGATTTATTTATGTAAAAGTTGATTTTTATTAAGAATTATGGTTTTTATATGTCAAAATTTGATTTTAGAGTGTATTTAGTGATTTAGAATTTTTGGTGAATTTTAGGAAAATTTCTGAAATTTTGGAAAATTTTTGGACTAAGAAAAATGCCAAGTGGCAAGACAATCGATAAATGAAAGTAGAATTAAGAGTCAAATGATAGTGAAAATTTTTATAAATGACTTTGGGATTTAATAACTTATGACAATGAAAATTGGGAGACAATTGGAGTAGAAATTGGATTTCATTGGACTAGTTAAATGAAAGAATCTAGTTTAAAGTTATAAGAATTGGACATGTTGCAAGTGACAAGTGTCACTTGCCAAGCCATGCCTTAAGATCACTATTCTTTTAGTTTTAAAGATGCTTTTAATTTAAAAGACCATTAGGTGTTTTGTTCTTGTTTTCTTCTTCTTTTAAGTGACTTCTCCATTTTCTTCAAGCTTTTACACCTTCTTCATGAATTTTGTTGCCAACCTTCACCAACTTTGAACCTAGCCCTCTTATCTTTCATTTGCTACTCTCTTCTTGGTCTCTTCTTCATTTCTCACTAAAGACCCAACCTCCAAGCTTCCATGATGGTGCACGCGTGTGACATGGGAAGTTAGGGGAAGACATTGAAGAGAAATCAAGTAAGTAGCTTGTTAATCTTCATGGTTTTGCTAGATGAAACATTTATGATGATAGTTTAGTGTTTAATGATTATGATAGAGGAGTTGAGATATGTGTAAGGTTGATGTTGCAATAAATAGATGTATGTTATGTTTTAATGTATTAATGGTATTTATGAGTTGTTTTGAGGAAGGATTGAGAGACTAAATGGTGATGAAGAGGGTGCAGGAAAATGGTAGTTATAACATTTCCACTGATTAAGCTTATGTCTTTTAGCCATAACTTGTTCTGTAGTTATCCAAATGAGACAATTTTTAATCTGGATTAAACTAAAGACATATGACTATATTTTTAATGAGGACACCAAATTTGAATTCTATCATTAAGAGTCTCAAAAATTGACATGAAGTCGAGAACTGGGTGTAGTAAATTGGAAGATGAATGCTAGAAAATGTAGCTGTAACATGTCCATTGATTATGCTTTTGTGTTTTAGCCCTAACTTGTTCTATAGTTATCCAAATGAGATGATTTTTTATTTGAAGTAAATTAGAGACATAGGGCTACAATGTTTCTGAAGAAATCTAAATTTAATTCTGTCTCTAAAAATTTCAAAATTTGGCTTTAAATTGAGTTTTGACTGAGGTTGTAGTATTTCCCGAGACAGAAATCATATCTTGTTGATATTGAATAAAATGTATTGATAGATTCCGAATTAGACAAAGGTTTCTTCATAAAAGTTGTAGTTTATTCTCTTATCTTTCAAATGATATAAAGTTAATAATTTTTGAAGGTGGGAATTGAGAGATATGAGTTGTACAATTTGACAGCATGATCATGTACAAGCCAAAGTTTCAAATGTCCTCAGTATGTAGTATTTTGAGCATAACTCATAAAATACTGAACCAAATTGAATCATCTTGGTGTCATTAGAAACTTAAGTGATAGGAGAACAATTTTTTAGAAGAAAGTATCCTCAAATTACTTCATTTTCTTGGTCAAAAAGAATATGGAATGTTGACCCGAAAGTTGTTATAGGAAAAATCTGAATTGACCAGGAAATTATGAATTTCGATTTTTATGGTTTTATTGAGGTACAAACCATAAGTATAAATGATCCTTATGTGAGTTTGGATATATGAATGTTTACATGACAAGAATAATAGAGCGATACCCGAGATTTTCATGAACATGCATTGTGCATACTTCATATACATACATGTGCATTAATCATTGAACATGTATGATGCATTTCATTACGTGAATGCATGAAAGATAATGGCAGTTGTGACTGGAGTCGCCAGTAAAAGAGCTCAAAACTCAGAACGTGATAAGAGCCTTTGGCTCAGTTGTGTATGTATCCGGTATCCACTAAGGGATATGGGACATTAATTGATATAGCATGGTATCCACAAAGGGATATGAGCTAGTAAAAAAAGTACTTAGTCACAACAAAGTAACAAATGAAACTGAGTCACGTGCATTGCATTTATATTTGATATGTGTATTTTACATGAATGAAATGACCATTATGATTGTTCTGAAAGTGAAAGGTGATATTTTATAAATATACAAAGATATGAAAAATATGTTACGTGTATTGACGTGATGCATGAATTGAGTGAACCATCGATGATGGTTATCTCATTGAGTTCTCAAAACTCATCAAAATTACAACGTTGACTTTTTAGGACCGAGAGATGACTTTAGCTACTGAAAGATGCTACAAGCAGTGTAGACTTGTACTTTTGGGAAAAAGAAGAAATGGCTCAAAGGTCGGTCAGTTGGAGTTGGAAAGATTAGATAGACTTTTTGTGTAATTTCCTCTTTCATGTAGCATATTTTGTAATAGGTTATGATAATGTACATGTATGGTTATTCGAAAGCTACAGTGTATTACATTTGGATTTATGAAATGAAAAGGGGAAATTTTGGGTTTTAAATATTGTGACTTTCTTAATGATGCCTTATAACAGAATATTAAAAATGATGATGTCATGTTAAGTGAATGTTATGATTGAACGTAGGACACCATTATCATAGGTTATGCACTGGAATGTCCTCAGGGTGTTCCGATCAGTACCCCATGGTAATGGGGCGCTACAGGATTGCCCCATACTAATACCGGATATAATGTTATATGGGTGATTGTGGATAGATTAACAAAGTTTGCACACTTCTTACCAATCAATAAGACTTATTTTACTGATAAGTTGGCTAGGCTATATGTCAATAAAATTGCGTATTTATATGGGGTACCACAATCTATAGTCTCTGATAGGGATTCAAACTTTACATCAGTTTTTTGACGAGAGTTGCAAAAAGCTTTAAGTACAAAATTAGATTTCAACATTGCTTTTTCGTCTTCAAACATATGGCTAGTATGAGAGAACTATTCAGCCTTTAGAGGATATACTTAGGATGTGCGTTATTAATTTTGGTGGTCATTGGGATTTTCATTTGACATTGATTGAATTTTCTTATAATAATAATAATTACCATGCTAGTTTTGAAATGGCTCCTTATGAAGCTTTGTACGAAAGAAAATTCAGATCACCTCTATGTTGGGAAATTGGTGAACAACAATTGACAGAACCTGAGTTAGTACAAATCACTTCCGAAAGGATCCCTATTATTTAACAATATTGAAAACAACTTTTAGTAGACAAAAGAGTTATACGAATCCAAGGACCAAAGATATGAGATTCTCAGTATGTGACATGGTATTTTTGACAATATGACCAATGAAAGGAGTGATGAGGTTTGGTAAGAAAGGTAAACTAGCTCCAAGGTACATTGGTCCATTTGCGATTAAATCTAAAGTGGGTGAAGCAGTTTATAGGTTGGTGTTACCACCTAACCTGTCTAGAGTTCATCTTATATTTCATGTGTCGATGTTGAGAAAGTATATTTTGGATCTGTCTCGTATGCTTTGGCCATGTAATGTGAGGATTGAAGGCTATTTGACATATGAAAAACAACTTGTTGCCATAATAGATTATCAGATTCGTCAGCTAAGATCAAGAGAGATACCAATGGTGAAAGTGTTATAGAGTAATCATACGATGGATGACTGTACGTGAGAGATGGAGCTGGATATGTAGAGTCAATACTCGCATCTATTTCAACAATGTGGTGAGACTTAAAATTTGAGGACTTTTTTTTGTAAGGGGGAGAAAATGTAATGATCTAAATTTTTGTTAAAATACACATAATGGACAAATTAAGGAGAAAAGCTTATAAAAGTATAAGTTGAGCTTAATAAAGCTTAAGTTCATTTCTCTTTTAAACTCTTTTTCCTATAGGTTACTATTCACTCCCAACTTTCGACACTCATACCTTCACATTTGGCCACCATTTCTAATGATCTAAGGCTCTACAAAAAATTCTCAAGATGTTCTACAAAACCCCTAAACTTGTTTCTTTAAAAACGACCCAAATTTGGAGGAATCACGACTGGAAGTTTCGGTTCATTTAGTTAAGTCAATGATCTCCATTTTTAGTCATTTTTTGGTGAAACTAACACCACCATTGTGTCTAATGGCCCTAAAAACATAGGAAAGAAGGGAAACCCGACATCAATCGGCCCATTTTGCTATGAATGGTCACCTTTAAGCTTTAAACCTTCGATTCTCACAAACCGGGAGGATTTTCGACACAAGACCAATGTCATTGGATTCCAGAAGGCGAGCTTGTCATTTTTGGGTGGGTAGTGAAGGTCATCGTCCCTTCAGCACCGGCGCATGTACCCCACGCTCTTATAACAGTGGTGATTTTTTGACTAGCCCAGAAATGATTAGAAATAATTTTAAAATTTTCCAAATATTATGTAATTCAATTTTCATGAAAGCAATATATTGAAATTTTTCATAGTTTGTGAGATAAAAATTTAAAAATGGTTATGTTCTTATATAAATGCACGAACTTGATTAAACTAATGCATGAAATTGATTAAATTGAGTTATTTTTTATTATAATTGAGAATATCTTAATGTATTGAGTATAAATGAGGGTGTATAGGTTAGAAGTTAGTATACTTGAATTAAAATTGGATTTATTATGAATTTTTGTGATGTAAATGTGGACTCAATTGGGTATGGACATGCAGTTTAGAGGCCTAAATTGAGCTGTGATTACTGGTGGTTATTGAAGTGTCTTTTCATTGCAGGAATGACCCTTCTTTTAGAAGGAGGATGTCCATTTTATTGGAGAAACTCTGCCGAATTTTAAGTAGGCTCCTTGTAAAATGTGACATCATCATTTTTAAATAGAAAATAAGCTCCTTAATATTAAGTCATGGTCTTATTCTCGAGGTGTCTAAAATTGGTTTAGGTTTTAAATCCTAATGGTCATTCCTACTTTTCTTTCTATAGATCAATCAGTAGTATAACCTTCCACTTCAAGAAACTAGGTTCGGCGCGAAGGAGTGCATTCTACCTGTGAGTTAATATTCATGGTTATGAATATACATTATAATTCATTCTCATATTCATTATGAAAATCACCATCATT
>JAOTJB010039475.1:0-10052 GCA_027123815.1 Erythroxylum minutifolium
CTTATCACTAATTATTTAAAATTTTAGTTATATCACTAAATATATCATATCATTTTTAATTTAAATAATTTTATCAAAAAATATAGCTACAAGTGCGTTACAATGTT
This sequence comes from Erythroxylum minutifolium, assembly GCA_027123815.1. Lineage (NCBI taxonomy): Eukaryota > Viridiplantae > Streptophyta > Magnoliopsida > Malpighiales > Erythroxylaceae > Erythroxylum > Erythroxylum minutifolium. The sequence continues at coordinate 108 of JAOTJB010039475.1, forward strand.
AAAACAGCAACTAGCAAAAGGTGTGATTTGTCTCCAAATTAATATCTTACAAAAATATTTAAGAGTTATTTTTTATTTAAAATATCATCTTTTGACATTAATTAATCGCTATTTTTGGATGCATACTTGCTACAAATTATAATAGGCGCCAATGCTTGTCCTGCCAATTGGAAATTTTAGAAGTTTTAAAGTCTTTTTCGTATATTTTTTAGACAAAATTTGCTATCTTAAATAAATGTCTAAAAACTCCACTAATGCTTAGATTGTTTAAGACAATTATTAGACGTGTCTAGGTATAAGCATTTAAAACCTCCTTATTTTGGTGTAGTGCCAACATATGTTTTGTCACAATTATAATTCATTCCCCCCAAAATTACTTTGGCACCAAATTCCATATGCTTTTAATGACAAAACTTAGTAATAAAAGAAATTTTGACACTATTAATATATTAATAGTGACAATTTAATTGTGAAAGATACTAAATTGTCACAATTATCATTATAATAGTGGCAATTTAATTGTAAAAGATACTAAATTGTCACAATTATCACAGTTAATCCAAACAATAGTGCCAATCGATTGTTTTGTCATCAAAAACCTCATATCTGTGACGAAATAACAGTTAGTCACAAAAAAGTTGTCACTTAATGTCTTAACTCTAATATAAAAAATATAGCTAGGAAAATTAAGAAGCAAATTCAATGTAACAACAAAATTAAATATTTTATAATGACAATTTGTATTTGAATTATTAAATATTTTCTATTAATCTAAATGAATACCTTATTTTGTATTAGTTACTAACATATGTTTTGTCACATTACAATTAATTCCCGCTAAAATTATTTTGGCGCTAAATTTTATAGGCTTTTAGATACAAAACTTAGTGATAAAATAAAATTTAACACTATTAATATATTAATAGTGACAATTTAACTTTGAAAGATACTAAATTGCCACAATTACCATTATATTAGTGACAATAATATAAATCATCATAGGTAATCCAAAAAATAGTGTCAATTAATTATCTTGGCACTAAAAATCTCGTATTTGTGATGAAAAAAATAGCTAGTCACAAACAAATTATCACTAAATTACGAATAGTTGTGACCATAGTTAAAGTTTGGCTATTGTGACAATATGAAGTAGACACTAATTATTGAATATTTATTGACAAAATTTTATGTCTCAACAAGTAAAATATTGTGGGAAAATTAAACGTTTCGTAACAAAAGAAAAAAACATTAGTGACCAAACTATGTTTTGTCACAACAAATAAAAAATATTAGTTACTAACATATGTTTTATCACAATTTCAATTTATTCCTGCCAAAATTATTTTGGCACCAAATTGCATAGGCTTTTAATGACAAAACTTAGTAATAAAAGAAAATTTGACACTATTAATATATTAATAGTGACAACTTAATTGTGAAAGATACCAAATTGTCACAAATACTATTGTATTAGTGACAAAAACATAAATCATCACAGTTAATCCAAACAATAGTGTCAATCAATTGTCTTGTCACAAAAAACCTTGTATTTGTGATGAAACAATAGTTAGTCACAAAAAAATTATCACTAAATGTCTTAACTCTTGTAGTGATTTTGTTTTTGAATACCTCACAATTCTCGAAGTGTTTAAGTCTCACACTCTAGTAAGAATACTACGAAAATATTAAATAATCATAAACAACAATAAACACAAAAGAACTATGGTAAAAACTAATCTTTATTACTTTCCCAAAAGCATACAAAGGAATGCTCTCTCTCATTGTGTTCCCTCCCTACCTATCCCTATTCTCAAGATCAAGATTCCAAAAAGCTATTTATGGGAATCTCTGGCTTTCCAATTAAGAATTTTAGCTAAGCTAAACTACCTAGATCACGTCTATCTTTATTTGATTATATCATATTAACCAATTGGATGGCACCCCATCAAAATAGGACTTTATTTGATAGGATTCAACTCCATCACAACTAACAAGATAAGATATTACATTTAATTAAAAGAAATGAATCAATATCCAATAAGAACTCCATTATCTTTAAATGATCCTCTCACATGGTCTTTATCTTTTAAAATTGATGTATATCTACTGTGATCATATCAACCACATCATCCAAAATCTCCCATAATCTCTATCCATTGATGATGAGTCATCCAAGTTCAAAGCCTTTTATAGCATGCTGGTCCGGTCTAATGCTTACCCATGTCAAGTCCATTAGTTATGGTCCATCTATTTAATTGCACATTAAGTCTTTAAAGCACTCACATGTTTCCCTCAGGCATGTCATCTAGCTAACCTTCAACCCAAGGTCTATCTCAAGCTATCTTTTGGTCTCACATTCGAATTTTACATCCCGTCAAAGATTTTCATCAATATGCGCTAATGTATGCCAATTCATCTACAATGCCCATTTTTCTTGTCTACTCGTAAGTCTTTGCCTTGTTTTGTCATTCCAAGTGTCAAACATTGGTCAAGGCTTACTAATACTTGCACAATTCCGCTATTAAGACTTAGAGGTCTACTAAACCTCCCCACATCCTCCTCTTCATGTTCTTCCCTAAGACCAGTTGCACTCCTCAACATAAATTCAATCATTTCTTCTTTCTAACTAATGTCTCTCTCTAAATCTTGAATTCTAGCATACTGCTCTTCTCTCTCTTTCTCTTGAATTCTAATATGTCTGTGGATTTGCACTTTTTCGAAGGCTAATTCTACACTTGTTGCACATTAGAAAAGGTGTTGTTTTGTTTTTGTGACCCTACCTTTGAATATGAAAGTGAAATCAATGGACCTAAAATTCCTAAAGCAAGATAATGTTAAATATAACACTTCAAGAGACCCAAAGGACTTGACCTGTAAAGTGTTTGAGCACAAAGAAAACTAAGTTCAAGAAATGATGAAACTTCTAGCCTGGATTACGACAATAGATCTGTGTGTTACTATAGTCTCTAAATTTTCAACTGTTGCGCTACGTAAGAGAGGAGACATAAGTGGTTTTCTGCGTGCCTCTACTAGCTCGCTATCCTATCATCTAGTTAGCCTAAAAATAATTCATAGGAAATGGAAGTTAATTAAAAACCACTTGTGAATATCATCACAATTGTAAAATTTGATCTTATGCAAACTAAATTTAACCCTTCAGTGATCTCATAATTTATACACCTTTCATTTTTCTGCTAATTAAGAAATTAAAGCTCCTCTTTGTGCTATAGAACTCATGTTTTTTATTAGTTGGATAGGTTGGTGCTGATGAAAGGCAACTAGGAAATCTAATAGTTTACACGTATGTTCTTACATGTAAACCTTAAAATGTCCCTGTTGTCTATACGTATAATTTTAATATGCTTTGTCAGAGTGAGCTCTAGTCAATTAGATACAATCTCTAAATTCATATTAATCAAAGGAAATAATTTAGGTAAAAAAAGTTGAATTAGAGCTTAATATTTTATTACAATAGTTTAACTCAAACATTTTAAAATGATAAAAAAAACTTCAATATTTCACGAACTTTCAATCCAAACATTTTAAAACAATAAAAATTCTCAACATTTTACGAACGTTCAATTTAAACTCTAACTTATTATCTTTGTCAAAATTATACCTATTTTTAGTTTTTCTATAGGTTCCCTTATTAAATGTACATCCTACATAGTAAGTGGAATTTAAAAATTTTAAAAATTGATTAAAACCTTTCATTACTACCTTCCTCATATCGAAGAACATCTTATTGTTGACGGTCATAAATAAATTTTGAAGTTTCCTCATTTCTATCATTAGAACACTCATGATTGACAAGGTGATCATCACCATCATCACTTGACACCTGGTCAAGGTTTTTCTAGATACTGAACTTATATCGAAGTCACATCTACTTCTTTGCACAACAATTTCATTTAGGTCTGCTTAAGTAAGTCTTAGCCTTTTCATGTTATTGTTAAACAACAAAATCTTATTCCTAAATACCTTATGATCCTCAAAGTGTTTAACTATCACACTCGAGCAAGAATACTATAAAAGTATTCAATAATTGTAGGCAACAATAAACATATAAGAGCTACGGTAAAAATCAACCTTTATTACTTCCCCAGAAACATACAAATGAATGCTCTCTCACAATGTATTCCCCTTGCACCTATCTTTGTTCTCAGGAGCAAGACTTAAGTAAGCTATTTATAGGCATCTCTGGCTTTCCAATTAAGAATCTTAATTGAACTGAACTACCTAGATCACATATATCCTTACCAAATTACATCACGTAAATAATTGGATGACACCTTATCAAAATAGGATTCTATTTGATAGGATTTAACTATATAACAAGTAACAAGATAAGAGATTATATTTAATTAAAAGAGAAACATCCACAACTATGAAGAACTCCATTATCTTTAGATGATCTTATCACATGGTCTTTATCTTTTAAAGTTGATGTATATCTACTATGATCTTCTTCGCCACATCATCCAAAATATTTTTATGATCTCTATCCATTGATGATGAGTCATCCAAGTTCAAAGTCTTTCATAGCATGTTGTTCCAGTCCAATGCTTACCCATGTTAAGTCTATTAGTTATAGTTCGTTTATTTGAATACACATTAAGTCCTTAGAGCTCTCATATGTCTCCTTCATGCATATGATCTAGCTAACTGTCAACCCAAGGTTTACCTCAAGCTATCTTTTTGTCTCACATATGAATTTTGTATCTTGTCGAAGATTTTCGTCAATATACACTAATACTTGTTAACTTATCGACAATGATCATTTTCCTTGTCCACTAGCAAATTTTTGCCTTGTTTCGTCGTCCTGGGTGTCAAGCATTAATCAAGGCTAACTAATGCCTACACCATTTCGCTATTAGGACTTAGGGGTCTAACAAATCTTCCTACATCCTCCTCTTCATATTCTTCCCTAAGACCACTTGCAGTCCTTGATAAAAATTCAATCATTTCTTCTTTCTCACTAATGTCTCTCTCCAAATCTTAAATTCTAACATGCCACTATTCTCTTTCTTTCTCTTGAAGTAGACAATTTTAACTCTTGTTAACTATATTTTTCTCTATAATCTTAACTGGTGTTACATATAAGAGATTTCCCGACTTGCCAAGAGTGGCACCTTTAATCATAACAACACCAAGGTTGTTATCAATGTTAATAATTTTGGTTCCATCCATCCTATTTGGCATCTTTTTCCTCATTCCCTTATGTGCATAACCAGGTGTTTTTCCAATACTATAGACCTAAAAGCTCTATTACCTTTGGAAATATAGGGTTACTTGGCCACTTTTATTACACCTATGGGAAACTAGAAACAAAGAAAATCTTAATCAATGGTAGCATTATACCAAAACCTAGTAACAACCATTAAGGCCATTACCACTATGCCAAGCCTGAATCTTTTATTTGTAGGGACACTAGGAGTAGTATTGCAAAGTGAAAGATATAGGCTTTTAGAAACCGATGGAGAGTAATATCAACTATTTATGGACAAAAGAGTGAAAATTGACATCCCTTTCTTGATAGGTTGTCTAAGTAAAATTCTCTTTTGTGGTTATTTCCTTAAGGATTTCATAGCATTTTTAAATTTCTTGGTCTTTCTTACCACGTAGGATGCATATCTAGCAAAAGGAATCATAAAATATATAAAAAAATACTAGGTATAATTTTTTAATTAGAGAGTTGATGAAAATATTAAGTTGGAGTTTAAATTAACGTTTGTAAAACATTAAGTTTTTTTCAATGTTTTAAAATTTTTAATTTAAAATTAAATTTTGGTGAAAATATTAAGGTCCAATTCAACCCTTTTGTCAAACAATTCAATGAATATACTCCTCTTTCTTTGTGGAAAACTTTGTAGAATCAACTCTATGAAAATATACTTGAAACTTGTTAATGCCCTTATACTTCTCTTATACAATAATTTTTAGAAATACACAAAGCTGAATAGTACATTCTAACTACGTAAAATCAATATCAAAATAAACATAAATATAAATATATACTTCCTTTTTATATTGCCAACCACAATTATACTTATGGCATAACTAATTTCTCTAAAATGTTTGTCAAAGAAAGAAGTTATGGCATAACTAATTTCTCTAAAATGTCTGTCAAGGAAAGAAGTTATGTAATAGATCATATCACAGTAATTGTAATAAATGTAACATATAATTAGGGATGTCAAAAGAGCTCGGGCCCAACCAATCATAGTAAAAGCAAAATTACATCATTTTGTTAATTTTTTTACAAATATAATAATTTCAAGCCAAACCGGGCCATCTGAAGCCTGGTTGGATCCCAAGCTCGAGTTTTTCATCTCGAATTTGAACCCGAGACAACCCTCTTATGCCCAGCCCATTACCATCCCTACATAATAAATATAACTTATTAAGAAAAAAACTATTCAAAGTTCCTAAAGCTCTTTGTAAGACTTATTAGAAAACTTATAGTCAGACTTGATTAAGCAATTTTTATTTAAACTAAATAGTTTCATTTTTTAATTTTCTAATTGTTCAAAAATTTTATAAGTTAGATGAATTAAATTAATTTTTAAAATTATTTTAGAGTAATAGTTTACTAGAAATTGATATTCTTTTGTTTCTATCTTCTGTACGTGTTCCAAACTAGTTATAAATCTTTGTTTTGTTATCATTATCGAATAAAAAAAACTTCGATGAATAACGAATTGGGTTCTTTTGTTAGTTATTCTTTTCATGCTTTATAATAACAAAACAAATTCTTCCAATGTATAAAAAAGTTTTAATGACTTTATAAGCTTTCCTATCACAATTTTTTATTAGGCATTTTACCTAAAAGAAGAAAAAATTGTATTGATCCTAAATATCAAACTTAAGTAAGAATGGATAAAGAAATATTCTATTAGAGTATTATACTAAAAAGAATGATGAGATGGATTGTATCAATGTCCCCGACCTTTTTTTATGGGTGTCAACTAACTAAATAAGTCTTCATACATGTCCAAGACACATATCGACTAATTCTCTCTAGTAAACAAACATGTACTTGTTTATATCCAACCCTAAATAAAGCACCCTATATAACAAAATGGTAAATACCTTATTTTGCTGTCGACTTATTTACCCCATTTAATGAACTCATATATGCCTTGATTTGACTTCATATAATGTGCCTCAAGTAATTAAATGGTCTACATTGGCACTAACTAATAGTCCCAAGTAACCGTACTCATCATCACAACTTACATAAATGCACAACCATGCTCCTTTAGGGCCTCAAAGCACATATATAATAAAATTCACTATAAAACAAACTTTCATAAGGCAATAAACTATATATATGAATCTATAATTTAAATTTTAATTATTTACAAGTATTCTCAAATATCCAAAACCATAGTTCATATGCCTATATTCTTTATATATCTACAAGTCATTCAAAATACACATAATTTCAAATAACCAAACCTTTACAAACAATAATTTGATAAAATCCTAATTTTGTTAAATACCCTAAATTAGGGTTCTTTATCAATATACTAGAAATTGAAAATTAAAAGAAAAAATTAGTTAATTAATAACCAATAAAAGTATTTACATCAAAATAAATAAAAAATTTTCAAAAAAATATATCGATTATTCGTATTACAAAATTATATTATCTTTTACCCAAATCTCCCATACAATCATTAATATTTATCTTAAATTCTTGTATTTTATCTTGAAATAATACCTCTATATCTTACAAACACTTTCCCCTCATTTTCTTTCATAAATCTCGAAGTCATTAAAAATTGTTTTCAAAAACAAAGAATTATGGACATTAGTTAGCCAATGGTAGAGGTACAAATAGTCAATATGTAACATCCTGTTTCCATACTAAGGGTCGAAACCCTAAATTTCTGTAAATGAGAAATAGCAATGAGAGATTAGAAAAATGCATTTTATACTCATGCATAATATTAGTATACACACACGTGAATTTGATTGTTTTGCACACATTTCAATGACTGTACATGCACTCATTTGATATTTTCCAAATATAATTGATATTTAATGTGAGTCTAATGTGAATTGTGGATTATATGTCTTAAAAATTGAGTTGGTGTGTTTAATTAGTGATTTAGAATTTTTGGTAAAATTTGAGAATTTTCTAAAAATTAAGGGTATTTTTTGGACTAGAAGAAATGCTAAGTGGCGAGACAATTGACGAATAGTAGCTAAAATAAGTGTCAAATGGCAGTAGACATTTTTATGAATGACATTATGGTTTAATGACATATGTCATTGAAAATTGGGAGTCAATTTGATTAGAAATTGGAAACAAATGGACTAGTATTTAAAAGAACCAAATGGAGACCACAAACAAGTAACAAGTGTCACTTGCCTTGCCACTTATTTTAACCCACGATGCTTAAGGTGAAAGACCATCTTTTACCTTGTCTTTCATTTTAATTCCAACTCTCATCTTCTTCGTTGCTTTCTTCTTCTTCTCCTTCACGATTTTTGCTTCACCAAACTTCATTAACGTTACACCTTGCTTTCATCCATCATTTATTACTTCCATTTTATTGTGTCACCAAACTTCATTAACATTACACCTTGCTTTTATCCATCATTTACTACTTCCATTTTATTGTCTTCATCATCTTACCACAAGAAAACCTAACCTACCCCCTTCACGATGATGATCATGTAGCTTAAAGATTTAGGGTTTCTTGGTGATTTTGAAGATCTTGAAGCTTAAACAAGTAAGTAGCATGTTATTCTTCTTGATATGTTAAGTGAAATATGCATGATGGTAGTTAGATGTTGAAAGATCATGAAATGGTAATGAAAACATGTTGAAACATGGATGAGAAAGTTAAGCTTATAGATTTCTTGCTTTTACATATAAGATGATCAATGTTTCACAAATTGATGTAAAGATGATTTAGAGTTAGAATGAGTCATAAAATAGTGTAGAAAGAAGTGCAGAAAATTTGGTTTGTAAATGGATGTTCATGTTCTGTTTTTCTTAGTATATAACGTGTATCTCTTTGGTTGTTATAGAGATGAGTTAAAATGAGTTTGAAGTTAATGAAAAGGAGTACTATGGAGTATTGAAATAGGAAGAATTAGTGTGATAGTTTAGAAGTGAAATAAATATGATAATAGAGTAAGATATGTGTGCAGAAAATATGATGAATGTGTATGTATGATATGTTTTGTTTTTGGTGTTGATGACCAATCATAGAATATGAATTGTTTGTGATTGATATTGAGTTGGAATGGAAGTAGGAATTAAAAGGGAATAATGAGGACATGAGCTAGAAATGATAGACTAAACAAGAGAGATGAACTGGGGTAAAAATGATGATGAAGTGTGCTGGAATGTGTTAGCAGTAGTGTTTTCACTAAACTTGCATCTGTATTTTGGGCATATATTGATCTATAGATATCTAAATGAGATTATTTTTTATTTATATTAAAATAAAGACATATGGATACAATTTTCATGAAGAAATTGAATTTGAATTATGTCCCTAATGGTCTTGAAATTTGTTTGAAGTTGAGAACTATGTGTTGTCGTGATATGAGAACAGTCTATAGTATTTTAGGTATAACTTGCATAATACTGAACCAAAATATATGAATTTGATGTCATTAGAAACTTACTACATAGAGTAACATTTTTTTAGAAGAAGATTTTGTCTAAATAACTCATTTTCTAGGTCATAATGGTCATATAAAACTGACCTGAAAATTTAGTTGGAAAAGCTGGAAAAATGGGAATGACTTTTATATGAAATATGTTTCTTTTATGTGATGTTGAGACAAAAATTGATAAGATACTTTCCTATGATGCATTTAGGCTTGAATGAAGCTTGAAATCAACCTAGTATGATGCTTGAATAAGTGATTAAATGTGTGATTGCTTAGGGTGATAATTGAGGTTATAATTAAGGAAAT
>JAOTJB010039621.1:0-10048 GCA_027123815.1 Erythroxylum minutifolium
CGCAATTTATTTTCGTTTGGTGTTTGGGATTTATTTTTGGTGGATTCGACACCCATCAGTAAATAATGCCAAAATATATATCCTAACAAAGTGTTTTGGTTAACTCATCATCTGAAGTAACTGATAGTTCTTCAATTCATGCAGTTATTTCCTTAGCAGCAACTAATTGCAGATCTGAGCAATTTTTCAATCTTGTCTTGTTGTTTTTTTGAGCTGGTTCGGAGGCTCGGTTATGTAGATTTTTTTTGCCACATAATCATTCAACAAAGGTACATCATCTATCACAACGTTTATGGACTCTAGTACTTTCTTGGTTCTTTGATTATACACTCAGTAAGCTTTAATATGAGTTGAATAACCATTGAAGATTCCTTTATCACTTTTGCTCTCCTATTTTTGGAGCTGTTCCCGATCTCTAAGAATGTAGCACTTACTGCCAAAAATATGAAAGTAACTCACATTTAGTTTCTTTCCCTTCCAAAGTTCATAAGATGTCTTATTCAAGATGCTTCGAAGATAAACTCTGTTACATATATAGCATATTGTATTAACTGCTTCAGCCCAAAATCGTATATACATTTTTCTTCCATTCAACATATATCTGGCCATTTCTTGAAGTGTCCTATTTTTCCTTTCGGCAAATCCATTTTGTTATAGAGTTTTAGGTGCTAAAAACTCTTGTATAATGTCATATTCATCACAAAAGTCAGTAAAAATTGTATTCTCAAATTCCCTTCTGTAATTCGATCTAATTCTCAATACAGCCATATTTTTCAGATTCATGACCTATACACATAGGATTCTAAAAGCCTTGCAAGCATCTAATTTGTCTTTCAAAAATGGTACCCAAGTATGTCTCGAGTAATGATCCAGACAAGTCAAAAAATATCTCATTTCACCAGTGCTATCACGTTGTGATGGACCAACCAAATCCATGTGAATTAATTGAAGTATGCGGATGAGGTAACGTGTCTAACCTTTTTATGTGGAACTCTTATCTGTTGACTCATTTGACATACACTACAAATTGATTTCCCTTCTTTGTTCATTGTAGGTAGACCCTTCACAATTTCCAATTTTGTCAACTTGCTAATGAGATCAAAGTTTATGTGTCCAAGCTTTTGATGCCATAGATCAATGTTATTGTCATTTGTGGCTGATTTACAAGTGGTTATAACCTGCAACATGTACCAATTGTCGACTGATCGCTTGAAGCTCACAAGACATTCTCCTTGTTCAGTTAGCACCTTGCATTCATCACTTGTAAATTTAACTAACAAATCATCATCACAAATTTGGCTTATACTCACCAAATTGGCTTTTAGTCCATTGACATGGAGCACATTCTTGAGGGGAGGCAATCCATCCATGTATAATGTTCGTCTACCAATCATTGAAGCCTTCTTTCTATCTCCGAAGGTCACATGACCATCCATACAACTCTGACAATCGGTTAAGTAATTCTTTTCCCCTGTCATATGGCGTGAACATCCACTATCAAAACACCGACCATTTTGCAAAATTGTCTTCATAGATTTAAGAACTACGAGAGCTTGCAATTGACTCATTTTAACCCAAGTAACTTTCAGTACTGAGGGTTGATGTTGAGATTTTTGTGAGGGATGTAGAATTCTTTGGCTTTGGCTTTGGCTTCTTTGAAACAACATCTGCAGTAACTGGTAACATCTTGATGTTTTATGCCTAATAGCTCTGCAAAAATGAAATGTGGGTACGAATCTTTGATTCTTTCTCAATGTTTCTTCTTCTCGGAAAAATTTGGACATATCATTTTTCTCCTCATTCACCTTAGAGCACTTACTCTTATAGCCAATGCCTTGAAGATCCCCTTTAACTTTACCGATTTCCATTAACTTTTCTAACTTTTTTATGCCTCCATTTAATATTCTCAATCCCTTTTTGGTACTTACTAATCTCAGTCTAGCATTACCAAGATCATCCAATGCTAACATCAATTTCTTCTCCAACTCTTCGATGGTATTCTTTATGAAGAGATTCTCTTCCTTCAACCTTTCAATTGACTTGGATTCAAAAGGTATTTAGATAATGGTTCAGTTGTGATAAAATTCTATTTTAAGTGGGTTTCTTGGTTGAAGTTAGACTTTTAGTTGTAGCAGGACTCTCATTGTACAAATTTATCTTTACCGTGAGTGTGCAGCAACAAAGTCTGTGTGCGTGTGCGAAAAAAATTGAGAAGACATGCTTGCGGCGTATATAAAACAAGAAGCTAAATAACATGTCTTGGGTGAGATTTACGGTAGAGTGATTTATGGTGTGTGCGGTATTTTGAGCAATAGGTGTGTGTGTCGCACAGGGGTGATGGGCATTAATTGTCAATGAAGAAAATACTGCGTTAAAGTGAATGTTGTGTGTGTGTGGCATAGGGATAGCTTACATTAATTGTCAATAAAACAAAGGTTGTGGTGGTGTGAGTAAAGATTTTTTTTGAAGAAAACATTGCGGTATTGAGGAAGAGGTGTGTGTGTGGCAGTGAGTGGAGTAATAGTGCAGTGAGCGTGACATCATTTATAGGAGAAGTAAATCTTCATAGGTGGGTCCGCAGGTGGGTCCTCACATATAGTAGAAGTGAATCTCTACAGTGATTGTTTGATCCCACATCTTTGATTGAGAGTAGAAGTCCACTTGCTAACGTTGGTGTGCAAAAGATTGATGAGACGTGCGTTATGTGTTCATAAACAATAATACAGCTTGCGGCACATACGAGGATATTAGCTGAATAACGTGACTGGTCAGAGAGCCACGGTGAAGTTGTTTTGTGAGCAAAGCGTTGCATACATTTTGATTTATTGATACAGTGAAGATCTTTTTGGTGAAGTGGGTATTGGCAATTAATTGAAGGAGCATCGTGAATTATTTTCTATGAAAAAAGAGCAAGCTATAATAGAGAGGTTCACCTGAGTTATTTTGAGAAGACAAATTTAGAGGGAAGTCTTTTTTGTCTCAAGTATTTTTGTCATTTAATTTTCAGTTGATTAAATACTTGAGCTATTTTATTTATTATCGTTTTTGAGTGAAAGTAGTTAGATAAATCCTCTGACGAGGTTAGTACGAGTCGGTCGTATTATTGGGTGTGAAATTCTTTCACGAGAAGTGAGGTTTAGTGATAGTATTAAAGGTTGAGTGGTGTCGGCTCAGTAAAATCTTGAATAATTCTATTGTACTTTCGTAAAAGTGATTAAGCTAGGTGAAGGCCCCGCAGACGTAAGCAAGGAGTGCCGAACTACGTTACCAAATTTTAGTATTTCGTTATTATTTTGATTTTGCTTGTTTTATTTTATTAACGACAAAGAAGTTTGCGGAAAGTTGAGAAATAATTAACCTCCTTCGATTTTTTAACTACTTCTCCAATCTATATAAGCCATTAGTCCCAAATTTTCAATAGTTCCACACTCCCACACTACTGTTGAAAGTGAGATGTCCGCAATTGATTCGATCAAGGAGCATTTCTAGAAAACTAGAAAATCATCAACAAGAAAATTTTTTCCTCTCCCTCTGTTTGATAACTCGAACTCAAGATTTTTTACTAAAGAAAAACTCAAGTGAGGAGTTGAAATCTTTGGACTACTACGTGTCGATTTTTGCTTTTAGTTTTACTGAAGAGTCGTCGCCTTTTGCATGTCGTGCAAAATATTTACAACTCCATTACCTTATTTACCTGCGAATTTTTCTAGGTAATTGGAATATTTGTGATTTTTTTTCATCAAACATGTGAAATTTTTGGACAAAGATGATTGACACTAAATAGTAAATAGTTTAGTGTACATGGCAAATTTTAGTTACGTATTGAGATAATCCAAAACAAATTATCGATCGCAAGTCACTATTATCTCATCATTTTGGGTGTTAATTATGGCTTTTTGCTACATCAATATTCATAATTCAATAATAGATACATACGTAAATATCTCATATACCAAAATTTAAGTTACAAGATGATGTAGGTACTTTCTAGTTACGAGTACTCTCAAATAATGTTTTCTGTGACAATAGTGATTATTAAAAAAGTATGATAAAGCTTCTTCAAGAGGTTATCAAAGAAATATGGTACTAGAATTAGGTATTCAACATTATATTAATAACTTTTAGTTGTGTAAAACTGTTTATTTACTTTGGAGCATTTTCAAGTTTAATAGAATCATTTGATGAGCACAAATATTATCAACTAGATACATTTTTATACAAAGCACTATTTTAAAAATCAGATTGAAAATCAAACTAGTAAAAAGAGAGATTTAAGGTTTAAAGATCTAATCAATATTTGACTATCATAAAATTAATACAAAACAAAAAAACAATTATAAGAATAAATAAAAATAATATTAAAATAAGATACTTTATTAAGATAAAAAGAATACACCAGTTTTTATTTATGTATAATCAATTAATAATAATTCTAATACTTCAAACTAAAATTAAATTTAGCATAAAAATGAAATAATAATAACAATTAAAATGTGTTTCTTAAGGAGGTAATGTCTGATCAGTATAAAAAATTCTTAATTCTTTAACATTATTTAAAGACTTATAAACAATGATTTCATTCAAAGTATTTACATGAACTTCTTCTACAACATTTAAATAAATTACAAATTAGTGATGAATTATATCATTTTTCATTGTAATACATTATATTTTAATTTTAAATATATGTAAAATATGATATTAACTAACCATCAGTAGATGTTCATAATTCATTTATCGTGACAATGTATTTTCTTCATGAAATTGTCACTTTCTTCATGAATTACCTTTTAAAGTTTAATATAATCAAGATTAAGCAATAATTCTTCTTCTTCGATCCAAAAGTTTATATAGTTAATACAATCAATATCAAATGAATTATCTACTCCCTTCGTACTAAATTCTTTGAATATAGAATAGATTAATTATATAGTTAGTGATAAAAATAAAATAATTAAAAAATAAAATTCAACCAATAAAATACCTATTCTTCATTCTAAAATTATAACTAACTTTTATAACGTTATTGAGTTTTTGATGTTCCAAACAATTTTGTTTCTTCGTATGAATATGTTAAAAAACATTCCAATTACATTCACAACCTGATGTAGAGTAGAAGGCATTTGATTGAGTAATGTAATAATAAATTTTCTCATTGTTGGAGCACTTTCACTAAATAATCTCTATCACTCATTTGTGATTTAAATTAATAGTTGTAATAAATAAAAGTATATTATTAATAAATAAAGGATAAACTAGAAGTATGAAAACTTACTATGTTGCATCTTTTTCATCATAGTTCTTTCTTTGTATGTGATCTAGCAAAACTCCTTAAAATTTTACGTCAATTTAATTTTGTTAGTTACCTTTGATTATTCTTTATTTGAAAAAATCAATCACATTAAAAAGAGCACTCACAATATCAACATTTGTACATATATCTTCATCGTATAAGTAATAAGCGTTTAAAAACTAAGCAGCTAAGTGAATCCTTTGAGTAAGATGTTTATCCTCGTGTTAATTAATAATATCTGTATAAGGCTTGTATTATTTCTCCTTTCCTTTAAAATGTTCATAATTGTTTTGCAAACTCTATATATATACCATCATATGTATACTTCAAAGATAGTTTCTCATCTAGGACAACATCCTCAACAACCAACCTTTAGGGTATTTACAATAATTAAGTAAACATACTAAAATTTAGGGATAACAGATTCTAACATGCCCAATCTTTTGAGATCTTTTCAATTCTACCTAAGCTTTTAAAATTTTCAATTATGTGACCCACCTTTTATAACCTTAATAACTTAGTTCAAAACGTTAGTTCTATTAATATTTTGCTAATTTGGTTAAAGGAATCTTTTTTTCCCACATCATATAGGCTTCCACGTAGAAAACTAATTGTTAACTAATCTTCCACATGGATTAAAACACCGAACTTATAACCTTTTTTTCATATTGAGTTGAGTGTTTTAGTCTACATAGATGATTGATTGACAATTAATTTTTCATATAGATACTTACATGTCGTGGACAAAAAAGATTTTGTTAGCCAAATCAGAAAAATACTAATAGAACTAACATTTTGAACTGAGTTATTAAGGTTATAAAATATTGATCACTTAATTGAAAATTTTAAAAGCTTGGGCATTGAATTTAAAAAATTTCAAAAGATTGGGCACTTTAGAATCTGTTATCCCCTAAATTTATTATCTAGAATAATAACATAAATCTCTTTTTCTTTCACAACCTTTGATAAGTTATAACTAGAAAATGTTTACTTTTCACTAAGTTTTTAAGTACTTGATTATGATCATAAACATTTTTCAAAGTTATAATTTAGTTGCAAATCTAGTAGTAACATGACATATTCTCAACCTAATCTTCTTACTTTCTTAACAAAGATAAAAATGTAATATGATTATACAAAAAAATATTGATCTTAGATATACATGAAACAAAATTAGAAATATAGTACATACAACTAATATCTTTTAAAATGATATTTATATAATGAGAAGTACATAGAGGTTAATAAATATACTCATAATTTGACTATAACAAATACCTAAGTAATACATTATTAGCTACATTATTTGTAACAAAATACATAACTTTTTTTGGTCTAACCGACTTGAAAATTTTAGAAAATAATCCAAATAAAGTATAGTCACTTTTTACCTTGTCAAAAGCATCATATAGACCTGACAAGCATTATTCTAATATTACAATAAATTAAGAAATTAATCAAGGTTCTTTATCTTTTATCAATCCACCCATAAGACATAATAGTGTTTCTTATTATTCGTATAGTGTATCTTATTATTCGCAAACTAGAATTGTATATATCCACAACTAACTAATATCGCTTCTTCATTTCTTGAAGTAAAGATACATGAATCTCATAATAAGAATGTGCCTTAGATCTTGGACTTATCGTTATGATAACATCTATTACTTCTTAAAAAAGGATGGATTAAAAGTATTTAAAGGTATACATGAATGATATAACGAGATAATCCAAGCTCTTTTATATCATAAAATAACATCCTTATCAATCAAAATATTTTTTAGAATTATGTTGAGAACTATGAGTGGTTTTTAGATGAAAATAAGAATATGTCGATAATAATTTTCCTTTTTCCCTTTATATAATACTTGTCGTATTTCTTCACCTCTGAAAGATACATTATAAGCCTCCTTATTCCTTTTTTATTTGTTTCTTGAAATATTTTCAATCTTCTCATTTACATCAAATAATACTTTTTTTGCAAGAAATATTATCCTTAGTATTGACAAGATTTTATTTTATTCTATAAATTCCTCACTCTTTAAACATCCTACTGTAACATACACTTATATGAAATATTTTCATTAGATGTTTGAGAAGAAGAAAAATAATTCTACGTTGGATCAACTTTAATATGAATAGAGGATATTAAGTTCACTGAATATTTTTTTCTACAATTCCGTACTCTTCGTTATAATTTCAAATTGAAAATATGAGAAAAATGGTTTATGTTTTGATTACCAAAATAGACAAATGTAATCATTAAATCTAAAAATCAAGGATTCTTACTGTTTTAAATATGGTTTAAATATTTTTAGGATCAATAAGTGAACAAAAAATAAATTTAGGAATGAAATAAAAAGGCATGTGAGAAGTGGTTAGAAATTTAGAACACAAAAAGAAAAAGGATGAGCTATGAATTGTAATTTAAAGATTTAGAAAAAAAGAAGAAAAAAGACTTTAGTTATAATAAAAGGAACAATAGATGATCATACAAAAAGGACAAAATAAAGCAAAAAGAAAACATATTCATAAAAGAGACAAAAAGTAATTGCCATGAGAGAGGCATGGATGAGGAAAAACTTTAGCGATATTGAGTTTACATGGAAAAATGGTAATAAAAACTGTTTCAGTTGTGATCACTGATCAATAGCTTTTAGATAAAATGTCCAGTAAGTTTGTAGTGACACTGAGTAAACACTAGAGAAAAAGACCCTAAGCTGGAAAGTTGATTTTATTGGAAATGATAATACTTTTGTTTATTTTTTGTTTCTATGTTGTTCACTATGATGTATTCTACATGTGAAATTGAAAATGCCCAATAACAGTTGAATACAATATTTGATTTAGCATGTCTGCATATTGATAAAACTTGTGAGTTATTTTGCAGCTGTTGTATTGGTTTGCTATAAACATATTGTTTACTAATTTCCTTATTGATGTCTCTCGAATTGCAAATATGACATGGCCACAAACTATTGGAAAAAAGAGTCCAATGTATGGAAAGATATTAATTTTTGCATTTGTTATGTAAGGATCAACAAAAGCTTTCTAGTGAGAAAACTTGAAGATGTCTTATTTGGCATGTATCACCCACCCCGACTTCTTGTACAAACACAAATGATAAAGATTGTTATTGTTATTTGTCTATCATCAAAGAACTGAAACTATGCTAATGGACGTAAAGAATATAAAAGAAAGAAAAAGATCGCAAGAATAAGTTTTGTTTCTGGAAGCAGAGAAAACAGGGAAGCAAGAGAGATCAGAAAACTCAGTGATGTATTGATTTTTATTGCATTTGAATTGTATACAACTTTCGAGAATACAATCATTCATAATTTCTCAAAACTCCTAACTGTCATTTAATAAAAAACTAACTCAAATAACTTTTCTTTAATCCTTATACATTGCTTGCATGCTAAGGAACTAGCTAAACCAATATTCTAAACTTCTGAGACATTACTTCTATATACTCCTCCTTGGCTTAGAAATTTAGTTTCTTAACACCTACCATCTTTCTCAATTGTTCAAATCGAGAAACACGAAAACCTGTAGTAAATAGATCAACAACTTGATCTTCTATATTGATATATTCAAGCTTCAACTCCCCTTTTTGTTGCACATCCATCAGATAATAATACCTAAGCTTGAAATGCTTAGTTTTCCCATGAAACACTGAATTCATGGATATTGAAATAGCAGCTTGATTATCAATATACAACATAGTAGCAGATTTCAAATGAATTTGCAAATCTTCAAGCAATTTCCTGACCCATATCACTTGTTTAGTAACTGTTGTAGCTGCCACCAATTCAACTTCTGCAGTCGAAAGAGCCACCAATTCCTGCTTCTTTGAGCTCTATAAAAACCAAGCTAATCCCAAAGTCAAACAATACCCTGTAGTACTCTTCATGTCTACAGCTTAGCACCCTCTCATACTCACCTAACTTCTCATACTCACCCAACTTCTCATACAACAGTCCATACTTAGTTGTGCCTTTTAGATACCTTAGCACCCTCTTGACAGCAACTAAGTGTTGCTTCCCAGGATTGCTCAAATACCTGGAGAGAATACTCATTAGATATTATATATTTGGTCTAGTAGTAGATATATACATTAAACAACCTACCATACTTCTGTAATTTTTGCTATCAACTTCATCTCCATGTTCTTTCTTCACCAGCTTCTCTTTCGGACATATAGGGGTGGATACCTGTTTGCATTGATCCAGCTTGAACTTCCTCAACACATCACACACACACTTCTTCTGACTCACTGCTATACCCTTTTTAATCTGATGTATTTCCATTCCTAGAAAATACTTCATTAACCCTAGATTAGTCATTTCAAAGGTGCTTCTGAATTGATGTTTCAGAAACTCAATCTGTGATTCTAAGCTTCCAGTCAACAGCAGATCATCCACATAAATCAAAACAATTGCAATATCATCTAGTTGTAGGCTTACATAGAATGTTGACTCACTGCAACTTCTCTTGAAATTGATTTCCAATAGGAAAGTATCAATTCTTGACTACTAGCATCTAACGGCTTGCTTCAAGCTATATAGTGCTTTATTCGGTCTATACACGCTCTCCTCCTTCCCTTCTATCACAGAACCCTCTGGTTGTTATACATAAATCTCCTCCTCCAATACACCATTTAGGAAGGTAGATTTTACATCCATTTGGTGTACCTTCCAACTTTTCTCAACTACAAGAGCTAAGAGAAGTCTAATTGTTTCAATCCTAGCCATT
>JAOTJB010039657.1:0-10048 GCA_027123815.1 Erythroxylum minutifolium
TAAAGCTCGTGGGTAACAGGTTTATAACTTAGAAACAAGCAGAAAACCTTTTTGCACAAATAAAACATATTCAGTTATAAATCATGCATGTATTCATCTTGTCAAACAAATCATGAGCACATCAGAATGGTTCGGGTGGATCCAAAATAGAACGTACTACATATTTCCCTTAAGGGTCCTATGTAGCCGTGAACTTATGGGAGACCATAAAGATTATGGAGCTCCATGCCACTAGCGGGCAGGCGGGAGAAACCTTAAGACAAGTGCACTTGAATTTACTTAAGGGATGACCACAAACTCACATAACACATATTTTTCATGTTCTTGAAATCTTACTGCCCAAAAAGCAATTTTTGAAGTCTTACTTTTCGTATCAGAAACTTGGTTTCATAAAATATTCAAATTTTTTTTTAAAAACATTTTCATACTAAAACATGCAGCAACAATTAACACTTTATGCCACACCAAAACAGAACATACAAATGCACATTTTTGCAGAAAAGCGAAATCATTGAAGACTAACATTTTTGGCTTATTGCTTCGTCATAAAACTGTAACCCACCTTAAAATTCTTGCTTGCTTATGTATCTGACTTATGGATGCCTTTCCTTTTGATTTCTTTGCCTCTTTTGAACCCCTCCTTGATTTCCTTCACAAAGATACAACTCGCATTTAAGAAAAATATCTAGATTCGGCTAACCCATAATGCACATTCCCTAAAATGCATGTTAGGATATTTCACCTATATATTTCTTAAGCTCTTTGAACCAAAACCTTGCAAAATTCCAAAAGGTAACGAAATGACTTACTGTGAATCTTCCACCAAGAGATGAGATTCTTGACTCAAAAGAAAACTCTTCCCTCTTCCTTTTTCCCTTCTTGAATCAACTCAGATTCTCTCTTTAAGCCTTAGAAAAATGGTAACTTAGTTAACAACTCCATTCTTTCCACTTTTCACCGAAGCCTCTCTTCTTCTTGTCTTTCTCTCATTCACGCTACCACTCTTCTTTTCTCTCCCATACACGCCTACCATACTTCTAAAATGACAAGTCCACAATTTCTTTTTCCTAATATACCCTCAGTGAGTCCCAAAATTTCACTTTACCCTTAGTACTTAAGTCACATGCCAAAAATGCCCTCAATTCAATCTTATGCATTTATTTCCTAAGCTATTATGCTTAATTTTATGGAAAAAAAATTCAGGGGGCTAACATCAAAAATGTTCGAAAATAATTTTAAAAATCTCCAAATATTATGTAGATCAATTTTCATAAAAGCAAAGTATTGAATTCTTCCTAGTTTGTGAGATAAAAATTTTAAAAAGGGTTATGTTCTTATAAAATGCATAAAATTGATTAAATTGAATTGTTCTTGATTAGAATTGAGAATATCTTGATGTATTGGGTATAAATGAGAGTGTATGGGTTAGAGATTGATATACTTGAATTATGATTGGATTTACTATGAATTTTCGCAAGGGAAATGTGGACTCAATTGGACAAGAACATGTTTGGAGGCCTAAATTGAGTTGTGATTACTGGTGGTCGTAGAAGTGTCTTTTCATTGCAAGAATTATGTTGAAATCTCATTTTTACTATGAATATAGGGATTTGATGGCATTTTAGGTTTGCTAAGGGTCCAGTAAACATTAAGTTTATTATTAATTTAGCACTGATCACGATCCAAGGTTGGGTCGTGACAAAGTTGGTATCAGAGCTCTAGGTTTAAATTTGAGTTGCTAGGTTAATCAGAATGGAATCAAATTTCTCTTTGAACAACTGTGACATTAGGATCATGTTTGTTTAAAATCATTGTCTTTACTTCCATCCTTTCATAATACTACTACGAATTTTATCGTAACTAAAGACTTCCCGTGTTCTTTGATCATAAAGAGAAAAGAAGGGTGTTTGGGCTTATGATTGTCATTTCCAATATTTTCTTCTTCTTCTTTCTATTCTTTTTAATAAACTACTTAGAAGCCTTACCAACTCCAGGAGACTAAATTTGAAGCTACTAATTACCCTTTTTCATCAATTCAACAAGGCAACACTTAGTATGTGTTTTATGCTAATGATGGCAACTTTTGCATTAGATACTCTGTAAAACATATGTAGTCTATACAACCCAAAATAGATTGCAAAAATGAGTTCGTTATTACTTGAGTCATTTTCTAGCAATTGTTTCTTTTAGTTTCTAGAAGGGGATGACTTCTTCTAGTTCTACTGGGCATTCATCTAGCGATTCTGGGAGAT
This sequence comes from Erythroxylum minutifolium, assembly GCA_027123815.1. Classification (NCBI taxonomy): domain Eukaryota; kingdom Viridiplantae; phylum Streptophyta; class Magnoliopsida; order Malpighiales; family Erythroxylaceae; genus Erythroxylum; species Erythroxylum minutifolium. The sequence continues at coordinate 2,253 of JAOTJB010039657.1, forward strand.
CAAAACTTGGTGTTGGAACTATTGCTCAGCTTACCTTAGATGCAAAGTTTCGTGACGATTTTGAAGACTTTGACAGTTCATTTAACTACACAAGATATGTACGAGTCACCAATTCAGTTGGTAAAGATCAATAGTCCAAGTCTGACAAAATGACCATAGCTTATCTTCATCACATTCAAAAAGGCAAGCTCATATAGCCTTTTGGATGTTTGCTCGCCTTAGATGAGGAAACTTTAAAGATAATTGCATACAGTGAAAATGCATTTAAAATGTTGATCATATGAGTGTCTCTACCTTATAAAAAGCGATGAGTTTTAAGGAGGTTGCACTTGTGAATCCTACTTTAGTTAACTACAAGACATCTGGAAAGGCTTTTTTTTAAATGCAATCCTCAATCGAGTAACTGGTAGCTTAATTGTTGACTTTGAACCTATGAAGCCTTATGATGTCACCATGAAAACTACTGGGGCACTACACTTCTACAAGCTTATAGCAAAATCAATTACCAAATTGTAGCCTTTACCTAGTGGAAGCTTAGAAAGGCTTTGTGACATTATGGTTTAGGAGTTTTCTGAGCTCGCTGGCTACGACAAGGTGATGGCTTATAAGTTTCACAACGATGACTATGGGGAAGTTATTTCTGAAATAACTAAGCCTATTTTAGAGTTCTATTTCGGTCTATGTTATCCAGTCAGTGATATTCCTCAAACTGCATGTCTTTTATTTATGAAGAATAAGGTTTGAATGATTGTTGATTATCATGCAAAATATTTCAAGGTTCTTTAAAACGAGAAGCTTCACTTTGATTTGACTTTATATCGTTCAAGACTATGTGCCCCACACAATTTCCACTCGCAATATATGCAGAACATGAATACAATTGATTCACTAGTTATGATAGTTGCAATCAATGATAGAGATGAAGATTTTGATGGCCCCACCTATACAGATATCAAAACTAAAGAGACTTTGGGTCTAATAGTATGTTATAACACTAGTTCGTTTCTTTTCTTATGAGTTATGCTTGTGAATTTCTAGCTCAATTATTTACTATTTATGTCAACAACTGAAAATAGAAAATTCAATTATTAAGGAAAACATCTTGCAAACTCAGGAACTATTATACGATATGATAATGTGTGATACCCCATTGGATATTGTTACTTAGCGCCTAAACATAATGGATTTTGTGAAATGTGATGGTTCCGTACTATTGTACAAGAATAAGATATGAAGGTTGGGAACAACTCCAAATGATTTCTAAATACGAGATATAGCTGCATGGCTCTTTGAGTGCCATACAGATTCCACAGGTTTGAGTAAGAATAGTTTGGCTAGATATTTAGGTGCTTGGGTTATAGGTGATATAGTGCATGGCATGAGAATTGTAAGAATAAGTTTTAAGGATACATTATTTTGGATTTAGTCTCAAACTGCTTCAAAAAAAATTGAAGGGGTGGTGCAAAACATGAACTAGGTGATAAAGATAACATTAGGAAGATGCATCCAAGATCATCCTTTAAGGCCTTTCTCGAAGTTGTCAAGATGAGGAGTCTACCTTAGAAGGACTATGAAATGGATGCAATTCATTCTCTATAATTGATACTGAGAAATGCGTTAAAATAGATAAAAATTGTGCATTTAGACACCAAAATAATTCATTCACAACTCAGCGGCCTAAACGTTGAAGGAATGCAACAACTAGAAGCAGTGAAAATTGAGGTGATCTGATCAATTGAAACAACTACAGTCCTAATATTTGTGATTGATGTTAATGACCTTGTTAAGGGGTAGAATGCAAAAGTTCCTTAGCTGAAAGATATCGTTGTTGATAAAACTATTGGGAAGCATCTGCTGATACTTGTTGAAGACTTCTGTTGATAAAGTTAAAGATATATTGTTCTTGGCATTGTATGGCAAAGAGGAACATAATATCAAATTCGAGATCAAAATACATGGTTCTAAGGTCGACAATGGCCCCATTAACATAGTTGTTAATACTTATGCAAACAAAGACCTTTAAGAAAATGTGATGGGGATGTGTTTTGTTTCTCAAGATATCACTAGGTAGAAGACAGTTATGGATAAGTTCACCCAAATAGAAGGTGATTACAAGTCAATTTTATAAAACCTAAACCCCCTGATCCCCCCAATATTCTGGACTAGTGAATTTGGTTGGTACTTTAAGTGGAATTCAGCTATGACCAAGTTTACTATTTGGAAACTAGGAGAAGTAATAAATAAAATGCTTTTGGGAGGGATTCTTGGGACCAACATGGCATGTTGTCGTCTTAAGAATTAACGTCTTTATAAACCTTAGTATTGTACTTAATAGTTCCATTATTGCTAGGAACCTGAGAAGATCAAAATTGGATTCTTTTATAGGAGTAGCATATATGTAGAATGCTTGCTATGCATGAAAAACCAAAAAGAAATTAGACAGAGAGGGTGCGATCACTGGGGTATTTTGCTTTTTGCAGCGTCCAAAGCAAGAGTTGTAGCAAACACTTCATTTCCAGTGATTAACAGAGCACACTACTGTGAAAAGATAAAAAACATTCTCTCATATAAAAGGACAAGTCGATAATGCTCTGGATAGCATTCTATTTTATAGAAAAATGATGGAAGGTATAGAGTTGAGAGTAGAATAAAAACAACTTTTATATACTAGTTCCCAGTGCCAGTAACAACTTTATAAGATTTTTGATGATTTCGATAGTCACAATATTGTTGAAGGGTGTGATTATTTCTATTTATTGAAAACAATATTTCTAGAAATTATGCAATCCCAGGATGTACTCGTTGATGTAAAAACTTCCGTAGCATTTTAATTCCACAATTCAAAATGAGACAAATCCCATTGAATGTTTAATGGAATTGTTTTTCTTACAGAGTTTACATTTTACCTTTTTATCTTGCAAAATGATTACTATGATGTTTGTGACTGAGTTGCCTCTTACTAATACTGGATATAATGATATATAGTGATTGTGGATAGATTAACAAAATCTACACACTGCTTACCTATCAAGAAGACTTGCTCAACTAATAAGTTGACGAGGTTATATGTCGATAAAAATTATGTAATTGCATTGGGTACCATAATCTGTAGTCTCTGATAGGGATTCCAACTTCACATCAGTTTCTAGCAAGAGTTACAAAAAAAAAGATCTAGGTACAAGATTGAACTTCAGCACTGCTTTTCATCTTCAAACAGATGGCCAGTTTGAGAGAACTATTTAGACTTTAGAGGATATGCTTAACATGTGCACTATTTATTTTGGTGGTCATTGGGATTTGCATTTTCCATTGATTTAATTTGCTTATAATAATAGTTACCATTTTAGTATTCAAATGGCTCCTTATGAAGTTTTTTACGGAAGAAAATGCAGATTATCTCTATATTGGGAAATTGGTGAACAATAATTGACAAGACCTGAGTTAGTATAAATCACTTCTAAAAAGATCCCTATTATCCAACAAAGATTGTAAACAAGTTTTAGTAGACAAAAAAGTTATGCAGATCCAAAGAGGAAATATGTGATATTCTTAGTAGGTAATATGGTATTTTTGAAAATACCACCAATGAAAGGAGTGTTGAGGTTTGGTGAAAGGTAAACTAGCTCCAAAGTATATTGGTCTGTTTGAGATTAAATCTAGAGTGGGCGAAGTGGCATATAGGTTGGTGTTACCGCCTAACCTCTCTAGAGTTCATCCTGTATTTCATGTGTCGATGTTGAGAAAGTATATTTCTGATCCTTCTTATATCCTTCAGCCATGTAATATGGAGATTTATGACAATTTAACATACAAAGAACAACCTCCTACCATAGTAGATTATCATATTCGTCAGCTAAGATCAAGAGAGATAACAATGGTGAAAGTGTTATGGAGTACTCATACAATGGATGGCTGTGTGTAGGAGATGCATCTGAATATATAGAGTCAGTACCCACATCTATTTCAACAATGAGGTGAGATTTAAAATTCTAGGATGAATTTTTTTATAAGGGGGAGAGAATGTAATGATCCAAATTTTCGTTAAATTAGTCATAATGGACCAATAAAGAGAAAAGCCTATAAAAGTATAAGTTGAGCTTGATAAAGCTGAAATTCATTTCTCTCTTAAACTCTTTTCCCTATAGGTTACTATTCACTCCTAACTTTCGACTCTCATACCTTCACCATTTGGCCACTATTTTTATAAAATAGGGCTTTACGGAAAGCTCTCGAGACGTTCTACAAAACCCATAAACTTATTTCTTAAAAACGACCCATATTTGGGGGAATCATGACCGGAAGTTTCGATTCATTTAGGTAAGTTACTAATCTACTATTTTAGTCATTTTTTGGTGAAATTAATACCACCATCGTGTCTAACGGCCCTAAAAATGTATGAAAATGAGAGAAACCTGACACCAATCGGCCTATTTTATCGGTGAATAGAAATAGGTCACCTTTGAGTTTTAAATCTTTGATTCTCACAAACCAGGAGGAGTTTTGATTCAAGACCAATGCCATTAGATTTTTGGAAGTAAGATCGTCATTTCTAGGTAGCTGGTGAAGATCATTGCCCCTTCGGCGCCAGTGTGTGTACCCCACGTTGTGGTGATGATGGTGATTTTTCTACCAACCCAGAAATTGTTGGAAATAATTTTAAAATTTCCCAAATATTATGTAGATCAATTTTTATAAAAGCAATTGAAATTCTTCATAGTTTGTGAGATAAAAATTTAAAAAGGTTATGTTCTTATAGAAATGCATGAAATTGATTAAATGGAGTTGTTCTTGATTGGAATTGAGAATATCTTGATGTATAGAGTATAAATAAGGGTGTATGGATTAGAAATTGGTATACTTGAATTATAATTGGATTTATTATGAATTTTTGCGATGTAAATATGGACTCAATTGGGCATGGATATGTAGTTTAGAGGCCCAAATTGAGCTGCGATTATTAGTGGTCATAGAAGTGTCTTTTCATTACAGGAATTACCCTCGAAAGGGGGATGTCCATTTTACAGGGGAAACTTTGCCAAATTTTCAATAGGCTCCTCTTAAAACATGACATCGTGGTATTTAAATAGAAAATAGAGATATTTAATATTGAGTTATGGTCTTATTCTCAGGGCATCTAAAATTGGTTTAGGTTTTAAATCCAAATGGTTATAACGACTTTTCTTTCCATAGATCAATCAAAGTTGAACCCTTCATTTCAAGGCACTAGGTTCAACGTGAAGGAGGGCATTCTACGTGTGAGTTAATATTTATGGTTATGAACATACATTAGAATTTCATATTCATCATAGAAATCACCATTATTTTCATATGCACGTATGGCATTCTTACATATGGATTGACACATGTATACATATTTTTGTTGTGCAATATTGTGCTTGTCTTGTTACGTGATAATATGGAGGATTGTTATAGTATGAGTTACCTGGTGGGTTTCACTAGGTTGTGCGCACAGTGAGTCATTAGTTAGGTATAGATTTGGGTTAGTATTGGGTCTATTGATTTAGATAGTAGGATGGTTCGGTCGAGCTTATTCTCAGATGCCAACCGATATATGGTACATGAGAGGTATTATGATTGTGACAGTTTGGTCGAGCTTGCTCGTAGATGACAATCACGTCGTGGTGAGGCTGTGGTAGTTGGATTGAGTGTAGCTCTCGAACAATAGTCCACTACATTAGACCAAGTGACCCGTATGGAACAAGAGAGCCCCTATTATTTGTGATTGTGATGATTATGTGACATGATATTGTTATGGGAAATGCATGCGTGTTTATGAAAAGAATCATTATGTTATGAAATTACATTATGGATAATTTGAAATCCTTAGGAGAGAATAACATAACCATAGTATTAATTCACTCAGCGAGGTCTGACTCCCCTCCATTATTTTTTTAAGATCTTCTTTTCATATCTCTTTTAACAAGGTACATTGTCTATCTTCTTCCTCTCCGATGATTTGATATATGTTTGTTGGTGACCTTTGACTCTAGAGTCGTAGTAGTCTTGTATATATTGGATTTCCCTTGTATCAACTATCTTAATATTGTAGCACATTGAGTACTGGATATTGTTAGAACTATTTGATTATTATCAGCATAATTTTGATCATTTTAAAATCTCATCTTTACTATGGATGTAGGGATTTGACGATATTTTAGGCTTGTTAAGTTCCAATAAACATTAAGTTTACTATTCCTTTAGTGTCTGTCACGAACCAAGGTTGGGCCGTGACAACTATCTTAATATCTAATCTCAATAAAATAATGAATAAGATCAACATAAGGATAATATATAAATGCAATATGAATCTCATAATTTATGATGAGATCATAATTTGTTTTGCAATATACATTCATCTCATTGACTTTATCAGATACATTGGAAGATGTATAAGGTAAATAATGTTTTTAAATAATTATTTCACAAAAATACAACCAATTGATTAGTTGTGGAGTATAAACTAGTAATCAAAACTAGAGACAACTTGATAGAAGCTTTGGAATAACGAAATAGTTAGTTTTAGAACTTTAAAATCAGTCAACTTTAAAAGTTGTATGCCATTTCCTCAATGCATTTCAAAAAAAGAAACTTATAGTTAACATTTGATTATTGTAGTTTTTTTAGCAAATGAAGAGGATATATCTATTTTTCCCTTCAAAGTTTAAACTTACTAAATTGAAACTAGAATAATAAGTTAAGATTGATGATAGAAGTTATTTCTCTTTTTATTTTGTTTAAACTTAGAACTTGTGTCATGAATTTATTTTATAAAAAAGAAGTGATAAAATCACATTTACAACATAAAATAATAAAAATATTATATATATTTTTTGTGAAATTAATTCTTTTACTGTTATTTTGAAACAACGATTTAAAAAAGATGATCAAAAAATAATTATAGTTGTGTTAATATTTGACATCTAATAGTTTTCACACAAATGATTGAAAAAATTTATAACTATTATAGACAAGAGCATGCCAAGAGTCTTAACTCATGTAAGACCTATTTATATTTATGTAAAGAGTTTGGGACTTTTAATGATTTACTTGACATTAAAATATAATTATAATTAAACACAATATTAATTTTTATATTTATCAAATATCTTATATTTGATTCTAAAGTTTCTCAAAGTTTGTAATCACTCTACCTTAATTAAATTTATTTTTACCTCTTTTCAATCATTAATTATATTTAACTCATTACATTTTTAAACATGTTGGCATAGAATAAAAATTCGTGTTCCACCCTTAGAGTTAATCAAAAGGAATTTCTTCATCAAACTTTCTAGGTTCTTGATAAGATTTTTGGATAAGAATTGGTCACTCCAATATAAACATAGAGAAATAATTATTGATTTGATCAGCTGAAGCGTACCCTCACAGGTAAGGTGTTACAAAGGTCTTCTTAGGTACCGAACTTATACCGCAAGTTGCATCTATTCATTTGCACGACAATCTTACTTATGTCCCTTTAAGCAAGACTCAGCCTTCCTACGTGATTGTCGACCAACAACCTTGTTCTCAAACGCCTCGCGACCCTCGTAATATTTAACTCTCACACTCACAAGAAACTACGAAAGCACTAATAGTAAAGGAAGCAATAAAAGCAAGAAAGAGATACAAAAAAAATGCCAACCTTTATTACTTCCATCAAAATATACAAAGGAACGATTTTTCTGTAACATCCTATCACCGATGGGAAGGGTAAAATAGTAAATTGGAACGGGTTATGAGTGTGTAAAATAATCTCGGCACGAGCATGCATGTTATGG
>JAOTJB010039699.1:0-10046 GCA_027123815.1 Erythroxylum minutifolium
TGTACATAGTCCATATATACATTTGTGCATAAATGAATACTTAAGATTGTGCAATTATTAATGTGTGTGCAATGTGTTGTATTGCATAATATTGACGTGCAGGATAAAATGTCCGCATCCAGACATTTCCAGATCTTAGAAGCAAATGCTAATCTGGATCGTACTGTGAGTCGACCTAGATGGTCTCATTTCATTGTTTGTTCTGTTTTCAATTTCTACATTGAATTACTACTGATGTGAATGTGATCGTGATTGGATAATTCCGGACATTAATGGTCCGAGGAGTTTGATAAATGTGAGAACATTGTAAGTGCTCTTTGTATGTGAATTTGATGAAATATGTGTTTTCTCAACTTAAATGTTGAATGCCGAACCAAGTTTCGAAGAAAAATGTGAATGTGTATTTGAATGAAATATGTGTATCCTCAACATAAATATTAAATGCCAGATTAAGGTCCGATGACATGTGAAGGTGAATATGATTGTGGGATTTTGAGCACTTTTAATTGACTAAATATATGTGATGCATTTCATTACATGAATGCTTGAAACATAAAGGCTGTTGTGGCTGGAGTAGCCATCGAAAAAAGAGCTTAAAGCTCAGAATGTGAAAAAAGAGCTTAAAGCTCAGACTGTGATCAGAGCCTCATGCTTAGTTGTGAATGTACCCAGTATCCACTAAGGGATATGGGACATTATCTGATACAGCTTGGTATCCACAAAGGATATGGGCCAATAAAAAAAGAAACTCGGTCACAACAATAATAAAAGAAAGTGAATCGGATAAACACTGTGTATACATATAATACGTGTGTTTGACTGATTGAAATGTATTCTGATATGATATCTGTTGAATGTGAAATGTGAAATGAATGACGAAGTGATATGTGGTGATAAATGATTGTTAATGAAATAGGATTGATCTTGAGTGTAAAAATAATAAATGTGATTATGATATTATTAAAAAAAGAATGGGCCCAATTTGATTATTTATTTCCGCATATGTGTGTTAAAAAAATATTGTAACGAGATTTTACTGACTGACTGTGCTAGCATGCCACCCTTACAGGGTAAGTTCTCGAACATCACTCAAGATATGAGGTATGTGTCTTATGAGAGTCGGGTGTTGCAGACATAATCATGCATACGGACTTATGGCTGATTGTGTCTACTAAAAGAACCTTACTTTAATAATGTAAAAGGCAATTATGAAGGAAAATTGAGGGAGTCGAAGTTAGGAAGCAGATTTATAGTTCTAAATATAATTATAAACATTACGAAAACATAAACATGAGGATTGATTTAGAGATCGAATAGAAAGAAAGACTCCATCGAAGTTTCAGTAGATCATATTAGAGAAAAGGCGATGGAGAATGGATTCTCTAATTTTAAATTTTTCTTCTTAATGTTTGGCTATATTTCTATTCTTACGAACTAAATGTGTTTATTGCCTATGTAGGATGAACTTTAGACATAATTTGTGATTTGATTATGCCTTAAATTAATATATCTGGGATATTAATTCATGTATGATTTCATGTAATTGAGATAGAGAAATCCCTTTGTATATATAAGCTAAAATAATTGAAAGGATTCACAAGCAAATTTAGAGATAGGTTGACATAAATCCTATAGATTAGGGTTAAACTATCGGTTTATACCCTACAACCAATCAATTGGTTGTAGTTTGGTGCCATAATTATTTAAAGATATTCTTTATCTTATACGTATTAAATGTATATGATAAATTCCATGGAATAAATTTACATTGCAAATGAAATTATGATGAGATAAAAATTATGAAATTCATATTGAATTTATGAATTATCTCTAAATTATCCTTAGCCATGCTCTATTGAGATTGGAAACTAGTAAAGCATAAATGGACTAGCACACATTATGTTTCCTCATTATAAAGAAAGTAGTCAATCTTATAAACTAAGATGTGGAGATATTTAAACAAACATATGAGTGTTTATTATAAAAAGAGATTTCAATTAATCAACCGAAGATTAAGGGTTAATAATCTATAACAAATATATTGACACGATAGGAAGTTTCATAGTCCAATGATCTTTAATTAAATTACATGATAAAGGTCAATAGCTTAAGAAATCTAAAGGGGATTCATTACTAAGGTATTGTTTATTTGATTTTGCTAAATTCTCTTATGATATATGGTCTTAGTTATTGTTTTTATTGAACTTTAATTTATTTTCTTATTATAATTAAATCATTATACTAATATGTTGGTTAGATAATAACAAAGATGTTATTAATAGTACTCGTAGTGAAGGGTAGCATCCCAGAGTTCCCCTTCCGGAACCTAAGTGGAGCCCTCTCAGTGATCCCATAGTAGCCCTCCAATCAACTTCTAACTCAATTGAAGGGTTTCCGTAAAGCCAAGACGTTCAAATATTAAAACCCTTTTATACTTTAACTTTTACAAGCATGGAAAATAGTGGAAACTTTTTTTAAAATGTTTTATTAAAAATTTGATAGCATAACAATCGCTTTTCTAAGATTCCTAATTTTTAAAAACTTGCATAATACATTTTAAAACACTTCTATATTCACATTAATTTCTCAACTACAAATTATGGACTTCAAGTCCACTCACAAGCAACCCAAAACAAACAATTCTCAACAATCACTACAATAAACTTAAAAGAGATAAAACATAATCAAGCATTTCATTTAAAATCCTTTATAAATATCCATTCTTTACAAAAATGTACTTATCAAAATGACATAAGCACAGCAGCACCTGACGATACAATTAATCTTATGAGGAAGTCCCAATTATTACAGCATCTGTACACATACCTAGGGTGGTTTTTTTAAAAACATAAAAATAAGGGTTAGCTAAAGGAGCTCAGTGAGTGTAATCAGTTCATTAAAAGTTAACTTTTTATAACAACATAACTAAAATATTCCATATAATCATAAAGCTTATGATAAAACATTTTCCATGACAATTTATTCGTGCATCATCAAACCTAGTAATAACATAACATTTCATAAAACACAATTTCAATTAAAAAATATTTCAAAATTCTTTTCGAAATTAAATTCATTATATAAAAGTTTCCATTTCCCATTTTCCTTAATCAACAAACAAAAGTGGCAATAAGTTTTTTGAAAACTTTAATACTGAAAAATAAGTCAACCACTAGCATTGGTACGATATGGTACCTCTCAAATCACTTTTTTTAAAATAATAGCGGTGAGATTATTACTGTCATGAATTTTCTTACTCACCATAGCCCACTATTAGTTCCTTTACTATACGATGCACTAGGCATAAAGTCACAAAGCTATTGCTACATCCTTACCCGCATCTGGTTAATCACTATTTATGGAGCTAGTTCTGCATCGATTACTTGTAATACGTTAACCGCTATAGACCAGTAGTTACAAAGCTGGTTCTGCATCACTTACCTATAACAAGTCACGGAGCTGGTTCTACATCGCTTACTTATGACTAGTTAACCATTATTTACGGATTTGGTTCTACATTGCTTACGTGTAATAGGTTAACAATTATAAATATACCAGTATAATAACATGTATAAAGCCTAGTGGTGTACCATAAGCAAAATCAGCTCTTACCTTTATAACTCATCTTATTTTCTACATTAAGTGTGAGAGGATTCATAATTGAATTATTTCAATGTAACTACTATTCATATAAAATTAACTTTCAATTTAAAACTCACATATTGCCAAAGCATACACTTATGCTAGCAATATTCAATTGTAAAATATCATTTACATAAAACTCACTATAAATATTCATTTCAGGTTCAAATGAAAACCAATTGCATAAACTCAATTTAAAGAACAGTCACTTGTCATCAATTCTTTTACAAAGAATTAAGTCATATAAACAGTTAAAATACACTCACATGTCATCAATTCTTTTGTAAAGAATTTAGTCATATAAAACAAATAAAATACACTCAAAATTTTACACACTTATCACCAAGCACACTCATACATTCAGTGACTCTCCTTTACCTACTCAAAACATATTTCTCTTAGGCATTTATTTCCAAATTAAGAAATAAGCACTAAAACTATATATTTGGTTTAACCAAATTTGAGATTTGTATCTAATCGTGTACACATATGCTAATCATATTTCTTCTTACTTCCGTAATCTAACCTATTGGTCATTGGTTCCAAATATAATTTCAAAATCCATTTAAATACCATATTTTATCCATTCTAACTTACCAATTCCTTAAAAACACAATCTCGCCCAATTTAATTCACCATATCACAATCATGCATGATGAGTCACAGTTATGACCCATGTCCAAAGTCCATACCTCCACTTGTTCCTTACTTCACACATAGTAAAAGTTCAAATTAATTTTTAAAGTCTTCTAGACCTGTATTCCCCTATGTTTGTAGTTTCTATATCATCAAGATTCATGCCATTTCAACTTCTAAATTATGAAAAATATACCAAATATCACAAGTTGTTTCAACATACAGGCAGTATAAGGTTACCGTTTTAAATCTCAAATTTCAATATCATTAATCCAGAATTAGGTATAGGTTTATTCTAGAGATTTTTATTACTATGTATTAGTTTCAGATACAATTGGAATCACCCAATTTAGAGCTCTGTATGCCTAGTTATGGCCAAAATATTGTGACTGGTCCAAGTTAACCTAAGACAGAATCTCACTACACATTCCTCTCTTGTCATATTCAACTAATTATATGCAAAGAAACATCAAAGTAATACCAAAACATTAATCTCAAACACATCCATCACTCAAGAAAGCCCATAAAAATTAGAAATTTAAGCTAGGAAACTTTCCACTTTTTCCTCCAATCTTCTGAGTATTTGATGAATACATCAAGATTTCACCAAATCACCATCAAATTCCATCAAAAATGAATACACTCTTCTTCCTCTCTCCTTGGCCGATGTTCACCCTTGGCTTCTCTTCTTTTCCCTTTCTTTTTTTGTTTCGCATGTTACTCTCTCATCACTCTCGCGTTTTTGTTGAAAGAAATAAGCAAAATATCTTAAGTTTTGCTTTTTATACTCATTAAATGGATTATTCGTCATCTTAACTAATGACTCATCTAGCACGTGTCATCATCTCATTGGTCATCTATAATGGCTCATCAATCCACTAATATTATGTAAAAAGACCAAATTGCCCTTAATTAGTACAAAAAGACAAAATTACCCTTTAATGCATTTAATTGACCAACTAATTGAATTAAATCCTGAGAACACTCCACTACCGTCTTATTTTTAAATTAACCATGAAATAATCTAATTAGGGTCAACACTTATTGATTGGATGCTTTTAAAAATTTTGAATGGGTTTAAAATCATCAATACCCATTATTTTCTGAAAAGGGCACTTTAGTCCAATAATTTTGAATTACCCAAATTCTACTCAAACAACTTCTGTTTTCATCCATTTCAGTTCTTATGGACTCTAATCCTAATTCTAGAGCTTTTCATCGTATTTTGAAATTATTCGGTAACTTTTTGATTGCCTGGAGGATTTTTCGAATTGAATCCAGAGTCACTAAATGTTACAAAAATCGTCCAAATTTCATTTGAAAAGTATCACCTAAATCTCCAAAGTACATTTCGGAGCTTTTAAAACTCATTCATGCTCACTCCATTCGTACTCATTTCCTAGCTTTTTGGAGTTTTCAAAAAATTTTTGAGAAATTTTTGAAAACTCCAGAACTATCTTTGGTCTATCCATGATCTATGTTATAACCTTAATAATACATTTAAATGGTTAAATTACTGTAATACACCATAAATAGAGTATAATCTATAAAATGCACATACAACACATTACATAGTACAATCATCGAACTATGATATTACACGTAGTCTTTGTGGGATCAACACTCCATATTTCCAATCAATATACTATAGTTTGATAGGTGCAATTGCCTTTGAGATCTATAGGATAAGGATCTTGGTTATCACATATTTGAAAAAATAATTGCATCCTTAATCTCATACCCTTTCAAGTTCCTAGATTTTTGGAAATAGAAAGCCATTGAAACCATTAGGATTTATTAATTTTTTAGGGTCAAAATTTAATATTGTGGTTACTTCCCTTTTGTTGAAAGGTTTTGATATGCTTTCTACCTATTATTTGGATAGCTACTTAAATATAGTTTGATCTCCTTATTTTCAGGAGCAATTTGAAGTGATTATGCACTAATTCCTTGATTTTTTTATTAGTCACATGATATCCTCAATTGTTTAGTGAGAAGACAATTTGGTAACACTTCTTCCAGTAGATACAAAATTATGTAATAAAGATGAGTTATTGTTCTCATCCCTCATCTAATTGGTTTGTTTTCATAAGTATAGTTATAACTAATATAGGGGTACAAGTTAGTCCTATAAGGACAATTGGTTAATTACGCTAGACTAACAATTATAGTTGATTGAATAAGAAAATAAAGTAAAAAATCTAAAAATTAAGGAAAAAATGATCAAGAATATTTGAATTAATTATATAACTAGATTTAGGTGAGAAATCCCATAATACTTTACTATATTTAATTTCACTCTATCTTAATAAATTACTTCAGATTCTTAGACCAGTAAGAGTTCTTAAATTAAATCATATTCTCAAGAGATAGATACAACCCCTATTCATAAGGTAATTAATCAAAATCATTTCCAAATATGAATAACCTAAGAATGTTCTAGTTAGTGCTATGAACTATCTTGATAGGTTTTACCCTAACCTAAGAAGATCTTACGAGTTTCTCTCGAAAAGTTTACGCTTAAACCTCTTTATTGACACTATGATCTAAATATACATCTCATCTATTGAATCTCGATGCATGAATCAAATATTAAATCTTCCAATTTTGCTCCTTATATATAATTAATTAAAAAACATAGAAAAATCGCAAGGAAACCAGAAATTTGTTAACCAAAGATGAATTAAAGTACATTACATTGTAGGTTCTTCTTTCCTAAACTTATGTCCCACATTAGCTCATAATCACATAAAGAATATCAATATAAAAAGCAATAAAAAATGAAATAAATAAATTATTCTTCTTAAATCTTGAATCTTTAAAGAATTCTTGTTGAATTCTTATTATATGTTCAAAAAATGATGAAATATTGATCAAAATCATTGTAGAATAGCTTCAACATGACTTTAGGATTTTTTCTAGATGAATTTTTCTTTGTTGCCTCTTTTTAGTTTAAAATTTTAAATCACAGCTTTTTAATGAGCTATACGGGTCCATACAGTTGATCATGTCCTTTAGAAAATTCTCTAGAAATCTACAACACCAACTTGGTCCCATGTAGGACTATGTAAGGTACCATGTTCTTCATTCAATGGGCATCACAACAGTGTGTATAGTGCATAGGAGAAACAAAAGTGCCCACCTCTAAACATGGCATCAATAAGATGGTGTGTAGGTGTCGTGTTGATGATTCATTCTCCAATTATTTTAAAATTTCTTCAATTTAGTTTAATTCTTCTTAAATTTTCTCCTTTTCCTTGTATAAGCATAAAAGATCTAAAATAACAATACTTATCAAATTAAGTTTCAAAACCTTCAAAGATAATCCCAAATACAAGTAATATATTAAAAAATAGCACTAAAAGTAATATATGTCTAAAATATATGAATCTTAGAGTTAAACAATAACTTATCTTTAAATAAACATATCCATAATTCAATCTCAAATAGAAAATAATTAAAATATGGTAGGCAAATCAAGCATGCCAATGAAGATGCTTCATTACTCATTTAGTTATGAGTGATCAATTGAAAGTTATACAATCAATTACTTGCATTGGTTCATAAGTTGATTTAATTCACTTCACGATTTTTAAACATTAACCTAAATTACAAAACCCAATTCCTTGCGTAAAATTAACATAGGCAAGATAACGTGCTTCAATTGTCAATCACATTCACATATTTTTACTAGTAAGAAATTAATTTAAACAAGAGCATCAGAAGCTTGTTTGAAACGTCACCTAACATTTTTGTGCGAGAGTAACCACCTTGTCATAAATACTCTTAGTTACTGAACTAGGTCACTATCTCAAATAGCTACTATCACTAATCTTTAACTTTGACCTTTTTATTGGTACGAAGGCAATGGAGTAACAATATTATGACCTTTTATTCAATTTTTTTAGGATAATAAAAATGTTAAAAAAATCACAATCACTTATGCATGTGCATTTCAAAAAAAGAATAATATAATAATCAAATATTCATTTTGTAAATTTTTAAGGTAAATTAAACTCAATTATTCAACAATACTCATAATTAATTACATAAGCATTCCAAATCATCAAAAAAATCAAATTCATAATGAATTATCGCCAATAGTATGTTTTCAAAGAAAAAATTCCCAAAAATTACTTCATATCAAGAAAATTGTGAAGAAATTGATAATATTGAGTCATCATATCATCTCTGTTCCTATAATCCCTCCTCCACAATTGAAATAACCATTGTCCTCAATGTTTCAAATACACAAGACAAAGATAAAAAATGAGAAGGGGAAGAGAAAATAAAGAACTTGAACTTTCATGATTTTGAGTGATAAGGGTTAAGTCATATGTAAATCCATTCCATTGATTTTTTAATGAGGTTGTAAAAATATTAAAAAGAGAGCTTAAAAAAACTCAAAATGTAGTAGTAATATCAAAATGTAAATATAAAATATTAAAAATATTCATAAAAAATGAGACAAAAATACAAAAGGTAGGCTAAGAGTCTTGTGAAGGGTGGGAAGTAACTGAGATGACACATAGGAAACTTTGCCCACTAGTCCTCTAGATTGTCAACTGAAATCGTCTTATAAGGCTTTTAATAGAGGAGTTATTACCATTTGCCTTATATCAATTTTAAGAATAGTAGTTTCATCTCCCATTAATGTGATAATCTTATCTAACTCTCTATAGTTTGCATCCTCAACATCCTCCTCTTCAGTTAGCTTGTTAAGATCCCTAAACTTATTAACCATAACTCTAATAGGCACTATCAATAAATGCTCTATCTCCTCCCAAAAGCCAAGTCCTCTAATCAAACAAATGGAGGTAGATTCTCCACTCCTAGATGTTGCATAATCTATGCCATAATGTTAAATAGCTAATGTATGTAAGTCTTTACATAAGGAAAATTGGATGGATAGACCATTGGGAGAGCTTATGCTGGCAAAGGCAGAGTCAAATCTCTCTTTGAACCTACAATTTAGTTATCGTTCCCTCTTAGTCTACTCATGATGGGGTACGTATAGGGATAAAGTACTAACTCAACTGTCTACCTAACCTCTACCATCTATATCACCCTGAGAATCTGCAATAGTCACGGACATAGAAGTAGTTGCTACAATTAGGTCCATATCATCTTGGGGCACTTCTAACCCTCATGTCATTATAGTGTTAACTAAACCTCTACTGATGATCTCAAAGATGGCCTAGTGGAGATACCTGTAGACTAACTATATAAAGATTATGTCGAAATTTGTGCTTTATGTTTAACATATGCAACAGGTCAAGAACCGATCCATCTTATAAACTATGCCATTATTCTCCCACCTCACACACAATGAATAGATCAAGAGCTTGCGCACAAACTATATATATGGGAATCGAAACCCAGATGCCTTAGCTTTGGTGGGATGGTAGGGGTCTATAGTGGCCATCGACCACTAATAGCTCCATAAGTTTGTGTTAAGACGATCCTAGTTGGTGCTAATATTTCCAAGCACTCTTATATGTAGAAAGCAAAATAAATCACGAATTTATTATATCTTAAACTATAGTCCATGCCTCCTAGCCTAAACTTAAGGATTGATGTGTCTTTTAGGGTTATGTAAATATAGTACCCTAAAAAGCAAATGTATTTACATATATCTTAATTTTCTTCTAGTTACAATATTGTAATGAAATTATTTATTATTAATAAAACAAAAGAGTTTGGTTTTATTTGTATGAGCATATTATAACTAGTCATAAGGTACCAAGGTTCTTTTGTAAGTAATATAC
>JAOTJB010039708.1:0-10046 GCA_027123815.1 Erythroxylum minutifolium
ATATGTTAGTGCTAGTGACTCAGATTCAGACTCTTAGTTTGTAAATGATGTAAATATTGTTTTATATATAATGCATTTCATTTTATATGTTTATTCAAATTCAATTTATGATTATTTACAAAACATTAAAAATGTCTTCAAATTTCTAATAAGTTAAAATAAATTTGTTTTTAACAATTATAATAATTATAAAGTTCAAAATTAAAATTTTTTACTAAATAATACAAGCTATCAAAAATAATTCGTCAAAAAAATCTTTAAAATTGTAATAAATTTAAACAAATTCGTTTATAAAAATTATTAAATTATTAAATTAAAAATTACATTTCGTCACTAAATACTATTAGCTACCAATGAAATTCGTCATAAAAACTAATTCACTATGTATAAAAAACATCAGTAAAAAGTTTTTGCTACAACCAACATTTCATAGCTAAATCTTTTTTGCTACAAAAGAAAATCGTCATAAAACCATATTAGCAACCAAAGCTACTTCGTTACAAAAGCTTTTTACCTACGTTTTAGAAACGTCTCTAAAAACATTTCCCTACAGGAACAATTGGTAGCTAAAAGTTTTTTGCTACCAAAATCAAATCGTCACTAAAAATAAATACCGACGCATAAGGTTTCATAGGAAAAGACTTTTATTTGCCAAAAGGAGACGTCGAGCAAAACTATTACTGACTTTTCTCTCTATTATTAGTAATAAATTTTTCAGACGAATTTTTTTGTCGCAAACATGTTTTCGCAATGACTTCTTTTAAGCGTCACCGATGTTATTTTGCTACTGAGATTTAGCGACGATTGTGGCGACAAAATGAAATCGTCGCACGTTAATAATTGTGATGATTTTTTCTTATTTAATCATCGCTAAAAACGCTACTTATTGTAGTAAGTAACCCAGCGTAGAGAAAGAGAGAAAAAACCGCAATGCATAAGACAACACCAGAGGAAAACGACGTAGCAAAGAAATAGGAGGAACAAAACGCCAACAATAGATAGGAACAAAATGGAGTAAAATGACAGTTGAGCGAAAAGAAACAGATAAAGCACAGCAACGATGAAAACGCAAGTGCCAGCAACAGAATAATCAGCGTCAGGTAAGACGATAACCCCGACGTCTTTTATACCAAATCTCTTCAAAATGGAAGAGATAAGCGAAAGCTTGTAAAAAAAAATCTACCAACGTGCAATTCTTGGAGACATTTTGGAAGTCATAAAAAAGGAGCCGTGGGGAGGAGAAAATCAACGAGTAAGTAGTCATGTGAGATAGAGTTCTCTAAAAGGTTCTAAGAGGCAGGTTGAAGTCGGGAATCGTCGCAAGGAACGTCGGGAGTGTTCGAAGAACTATATGCACATTAGAATCGAGTTGGTTCATTACTGGTGGAGGAGAAATTACAGACCTTTTAGGGCTAGTCATCTTAGGTCAGTGAAGGCAGAAAAATTCAATCAAATTTTCGAAAACCCTTACTTTCCTTATTTCTGATTTCCCGATGCTTAGTTTATGATTAGTTGTTGAATTTTAGTTTTTTTTCATTTGACTATTTGGTATATTATTTTTGATTCAATTCAATTGATTATCAAGTGAATTTAACACTTATACAATTGTTGGAATTTCGACGTCAAATTTCGGTTGTTGATTGCATATCTTTATGCTTGACGTGTTGAACTAGTTCAATTTCTTAGAATAAAAAGAAACAACGAGAAACTAACTGGTTGGTTTTCTATAATTAATTTGTTAAATGTCTCAAACTATCTCAATTATGTTCAAATTGCATGACTAAATTAAAATTTAAAACTTGCTTGTTCATTTGTAAATATTATGTTAAAATTATGTTTTATTTCTTTGATTTAATTTGATTCGTTCTAAACACCAAAACTAAAACCCTCCTGTTTATTTACGTATTAGTTTAGCATATAATTCATAGGTTTTGTGATTGTAATTATTTTAGTTTTTGAATTTTTTCCAATTAATGAGGTTAATTTTATATGTGAATATAATTGGATGAAATTTTTATATGTGCTTCAATATGTATGTCCAATCTTTTCTCAATTTGAAAAATAGTATAACCTAATGTATTGTGCTCAAAATAACCATGTATTATAAAATTGGATTTTATTTTTGTTCTGGGATGTATTGTAAGTTTATTTTCTTGACTTTTGATTTTGTATCTTAATTATGTGGTAACGCATTGATGATGTTTATATTTTGTTTCGAAATTTTTTTTGTATGAGCGAAATTATTAGGATATAATTGTTTCTTTTGAAAGTATTAAAATTAATAAACTAATTTTGGTAAATTAACTTTTCTCGTAGAATCGACTCTTATTTTCCATATGCTACATTATTTAATAAATTAAAAGTAAATAAAGATTTAATTTTGTATGCCCTAACGACACGGAATAATATGTTTTACGATCTTCCTCAAGTAAAAGGATAGAAACAATGTCCTCATTTATTCTATCAAGATCATAATTTTAAACTAAGAAGCGGGTCCAAAAGTACTTTCAATTCTTCACCTTTTACTCTTCCTAGGTTCATTTACATATTAATTTGAAAAAAAAGTAAAAGCAGGCATAAAGAAAGGCATATAAGCAGCATTAGAATGACCAGCAATAGAAAGACATGTTCAAAAACTTATGCATCTCTAGATTCACAAATAGAATTATCACGAAGATAAATGAATTTATATGAAACACTATTTTGAGCATTACTAATAAACATACAATTAAAGGTCTTAGGCCTTTTAATTGTCTTATTAAAGCATGGTAGCCAAGTTTGACTGGACACCCCACACTTTCAAATAATTAAGGTTAAGAGATCATTTCTATAGCTCATAGAGGGTTTTGAGTAACTTTTTGTGAGGAATTATATTATGAATATAGTATGCAAAATTACTTCTTCTCCCCCCTCCCCCGCCCACCTTACTAGAACTTAACAAAATAACATTCATCGTTTCGATAAGCATTCGGTTTTTCCTTTCAATTGGGGTGTATAACGGGCTTTATATTCGTATCTTATACCATTCTTTTTTAAAAAAAATTAAAAATTTTGCGTTATATTCCCCATCCCTGTCGAACCTAAGTTTCTTGTTTTTCTATCTAATTGGTTTTCTACTTCCACTTTATATTTTGAAAAAATGTCCTTGAGCCCCATCTTTTATCTTGATAAGTAAACTATGGTGTATCTTGAATAATCATTAATAAAAGTTATATAATATGTTTTTACCCCTTTTACTAACAAAGTTCTTAAAGTAAACCAAATCAATATAAATCAACCCAAGCAACTTAATGCATCTAGTTGTTATAAGTTTAAACGGTTTTTAGCGAACTTTTCTTCTATACAGAGAACTTAGAAAAATGATCATCCATAACATTTAGCAAATGCGTGTTTCTAAGTCTTTTAATATAAGTAACATTAACATGTCCTAGTATATCATGTCACAAATTAATAAATTTAGTAATATATGCAGAAGCAGTAGAAAAGCTAGCAAAGAAAGTAGGAGAAACAATATTCAATACAAAATCTCCATTTATGGTAATTATAACCTTATTAGCCTTAAAAACAATTTTCAGTCTAGCCCTGTTAACTAAGTTACCACAAATTAAGTTCCTATACAGGGAGGGAATATATAAAACACCATTCAATGCTAAAGTCATTTTGGAAGTAAGTTTAAGGAAGACCTTTCCTTTACTAAACACTCCACCAGTTGTGGAGTTTCCTATGAATATGCATTCTCCTTCTACAACATCTTCCAATTGGTGGAACGACTCCTTGTTAGTGTAAATATGCTTCAAAGAACTAGTATCTAGTACTTGAGCAGTTTTATTCTCCACCAGGTTACTACAACAACTATAATTTCATCCTTTTTTTTAAAAAATTCTTAGGGTGCATATTAAGTACCAACCTTTGATCTTAGTATTACTGGACTTTATGATTCTGAAATTGATATGCCTTATGGCCTAGTTTGCCACATAAATAGTAGGCCACCTTATTATTTAAAATTCCTCCATCACCCTTGTTAAACTAATTTTGTTTTTTTGTGCCTATCCTTTTGATTCTTCTTTCCCTTACCTTTGAACCAGTTCTTATAAGTACTCAAATAAGACTTAACTAAATTATCTTTAGTAGAAATAAAAGAAATAGAATTCAGCTTATCTTTAAGGCAATTAGCCTCCCCAATTCTCATACGATTAGCTCCAAGAGATCCATGTCTTTCTTCTTATGCATCAATTGATTTCTATAATCACTCTAGCATGGTGGAAACTTACCTAACAGGACATTTGCCTATAATGTCTCACACATCTTAGTACCCTCTGATAGTTGTGATTTGCATTATGTTTTAGGGATCGATTTGTTAGGTATTTAGTGTTAATTTGAATGTTTAGTGTGTATTTATGTTTTAATTGTGTTAGCTTATATGTTTAAGTATTTTTATGGGTTAGTATGAGTCTTTGAGCTTAAATGTTGTATTTTTGAGGTATCTTGATGTGTTTGTTAGTGTTTAAGGGTAAACGGCGAAGAAGGGAAAGTTTCGAAGAGTTTCAGGCTAAAAACAAGAACCACGATCGTGGCATAACAAGCTACAATCATGACAAAAAGAGGCGAGCTGACAGGACCTAGGCCACAATGGTGAAAGAGAGCCTTGAATCATGATCATAACAGAGAGGGTTAAGCGCTGGCCACGATCATGGCCTCCGTCGGGCAGATATGAAAACAGTTGAAAACGTCAAGTTTTACTGGGATTTCCGGATCATTTCAACCCCGAATCAACCCTAGGGCTTCTAAGATATAAATAGAACATTAAAGAACAGAAGAGCAACCTTTTTGCATCAGTCAGTTCTAAAACCCTAGAGAGCATATCGAGAGATTTGAGGAAGGAGGCGAAGGAAGAGAGACACGAAGAAGAAGCTTGACGCAATGTACTTCCCAGAAAAGGTGGTTTCCCACCGTCACTGCCTCCACTAGTCCATTCCGATAGTATTTTTCGTCTTTATTTCAATTTTATTGATGTATATAATTGGGATAATCGTTAAGAATAATTGTTGTTGAATGTCGATTTTTGTCTAAACTCACCTTCAAGATTTTAATCTTTGAGATTAATGAAGTTTGATTTATTGTGTTTTCATTGAGTTATTTGTGATTCAATATCTGTGCTTAATAATTTGGTAATAAACTGAGAGGGTGAACCGAGTGAATATCATCAAATTGAGCTAACGAGAGTTAGGTAGTTTGATAAATAAGAATTAAATCAAACCAGTAAAATAGTATAATGAGAGATCGAACATAGGTTTCCGGTTGGTTATTAGACAAATTTAGAACTAATTTAGGTTTTGGGTAAATTAAAAATCGAGAGATTACAATTCTATAATTTAAAATAGGGATTATGAATTAGGGTTAAAGATTATAACTCAAGAGAGAGTAATCCACCCTAGGACCATCTAGACCCAGTAATTTGATAATTGCATAATTAATTAGAGTTTTATTAAGGTTGGATAAAACCCCCTTTCTCTCAATTGGTAGTTCCTAGGTTAATTTGTGAATAGGTTGTGCAAATTGTTATCTTGTTTATATTTCTGAATTTTAATTCTCATAATTGATTAATTTTTTGCATTAGTTGTTTATTTTGAATTGTTGCGATTTAGTTCAACCTTAGATTTTAGGATTAGATTAACCCTCCTCGTTGGATTGATACCTTAAGTATTACGTGAACGACTTGTGCTCTCGTGAAAATATCAAGGTTAAAAATATTAAAACTTTTTGATAGCGTGATACCCCGATCACACTTTCGAACAACAACATATTCCACCAATCCATTAAATCCAATTCCCTTCTTTTAAGCCATATTCATCATAATTATACCACTCATTACATTAGTACATTTCTTCCCCCATCATTTTGGCCAAGCCTTATTCAATATATGTCTTCTTCATTTTTTCATCAATTCGCATTATACATACATAATTAACACCATATAATTCATTTAAACCATCAATTTCAACAGACATTCAAAATTTCACAAACTTTCACCAAAGAGAGGGCATTTCAGTTTTGGCTTAAGGAGACTTCTCCATGACTCATTTCATTCATCTAAACCATGTTTCATGTATATTCAAGCATGGAGAACAACGTATCTTAACACCAAACTTGAATTCATATTGTAGAGAGAGATGAGACAAAATTTACCTAAACTTTCCTTTAGTGATATCTTCAAATCCTTTGAGAAATTCTTAAACCTAATGATAGATTTGAGTTTCTTGACCCTAAATTAACTTAGATCACCTTGGTTTGGGTTAAAGAATCAAAAAAATGGTCAAAGTTGTGTGATTGCTGAAACTTCATCTTCTCCTCCTCTCTTCTCCTTTCCTCTCCTTTCTTTTAATTAAAACAAAGTGTTTTTAATTCCAAATGGTGGGATGCACAGCCTCACTAAGAAGAAGAGTCTAGAATATTGACTCTTCTTTGACCAAACATGGTTTTGCCCTTATCTTATGTGAAATTACCATTATACTCTCCAAACTTTTCCTAAATTTGCTATTAAGCCCAAAATTTGAGAATGATCAAAACTTTTATTTTCATTTAGGTCTCTGAATTTTTGAAAATTATAATTAATTCCCTTAACTTTATAAAATTACGCATTGGTCCTTCAAGAATTGAAAATTTGCATTTAAGTCCCTTAACTTTTAAAAATTTACAAATAAGCCCTTAAGTACATCAACTTTTTCAATTAAGCTTTCTAACTGTCTAATAAGTCTATAAATCATGTCTAATCACCTCTAAGGTATTAGAACACATTTAACTCGGCCACCATGTCCATATCCATCTAATGGACTTAGTTTTACACATTTAGAAACTTATATGTTAGAAATCTCCAAGATTTTGCATACCGATGAACTCTAAGTTCATGTAAGGGCATATAGCACTATATATCACTGACATATATACCGAAAGAATTCCAATACATTTTTGAACTCATATATAGCCATCACTGTACCATCTTCCCTAATTGTAAGATCTATTTTCTGCGTATGACACCCCATCCGAATGTCATCTCCCAATGGCCTCCCACCAATCTTTCACCTTGTCCTTGATGAGGAATGTGCAAGATATAACTCTCTGATCATCTGTACATCCCGCAACTCTTTATATCTTCACAACATGGTCTAACCATATGAGTGCACTCTCGGGATCTCCACTCTCGTCAAAAGTCTTCGTGCTCATTTTACAAATGCCCTCAATGGAACATCCTAAAGCTTCCACATTCTCCTATGGATACCGCATCGCCACGACATTTGTCTTAGCTACCTATTCCTCATTAAAGTTTACTTCGTTTGGTTTCGTTGACCTTAATGATTCAGAAAGTGTCTGGTTCATGGAGACAATTGTTGAGTCTAACATATGGTCATCCTCCTGTGTTATAGGTGCTTTAGGTGCAGGACTAGTTGGAATTGTTTCTCTGGGACTTCCACGGCATCATCTGTGCATTGAGCTGTGTATTCGACAAAAATGCAAATATGTAAAATTTTCGATTTATGAAACCATATGAATGTAAAGCACAACATTTTATTGGTTATCTCACTTTTAAAACAACGTAAAAAAATTAAACTAAAAAGGAGATAACCTATTTTTAAAAAGGGGCTTTGATACCACCAGAAAGGACTATCCTAGAGTTCCCCTTTCAGAACTCGGGTAGAGCCCTGCCAACAACTCCACAATAACCCTCCAATTGATATCTAACTCGATCGACGGGATCCTATAAACCTAAGTCATTCAACTATTAAAAACTTTTTTTACTTTAAAATTTAAATGTGTTGAAAATGATGGAAATTTTTTTAATATATAAAAATCTGACAGCATCACAAATGCTTTCCCAAGATTCCTAAATTTTAAAAACCTGCATAACACAATTTAAAACATTTCTAGTATTTCATATACCATCTCAACTTTAAGAATGGGTCCTCAGGTCCACTTCACAAGCAACCAAAAATAGTTAATTCACCATAATCATAATCAAACTTCAACAACTCACACCAACGACTACATTTCCACTGAAGGCCAAATTGTCCTCACTACATATATATATATATATATGCATGTATGTATTATCATTTCATTTTCTTTGCAATTTATTAACACAATTCATCTAAGAACCATGCCAAGCATCATCCAAACACATCATAAACCATTTTAACTTCATCACTTTCCACTTACCCTCCTTATATTAATCTTTCCAAACAGTAACATATCATTTCATTTAATAATTCTAATGTCACAAATACACTTAATGACCATCCATAATCATATTCACATGTTCATTACATCATAACTATACTTTTATAACAAAAATGCCCTTAAGGCTAAACTGAACATATTTTACATCAAACTTTTCCAAATCAATTATTTTTTCGTTTCTTTACTTCATTAGATAAAAACAATGCTAGGAACATCGTCAAACATCTAAATAAAGCTTTTCGATCAAATCATATGAAATTCCTAACTATGGCTGATCCACTCATTCTTGATTTCTAGTTTTTCTTTCCAGTTTTCAACACTTAAATGCTTCTAATCTCATTATCCAATCCATGGTAAGTAAAAATCATCATTTATTTTAAATGCATCCATCCCACATAAAAACCCAAAAAACTAGAAAAGCTAGAAAACTTACTATTTTTCCTTCAATCTTTTGGGTAACGATTGAGCACCTTTACTTGATCAAGATCTCTTAAAATCTCCATCAAAACCCATCAAAAGTGGCAACCCCCTTCTTCCTCTTCTCCTTAGCTGTAAGTCACCCTTGTTTCTCTTCTTCTCTTTTAATTTTTGATCTCTCATGGTTATGTTAAAGAATCAAGCAACTTTGTCTTAATTTTTTCTTTTTATACTCCCCATTAATGCTACATACGTCACTCTCTAATTGGTCCACTCTAATGACTCATTAATCCACTAATTTTTACACAAAAGACTAAAGCCATTAACGAATTTAATTCACCAACTAAATAAAATTAAGTTCTGAAAATATTTTGTGTTAGACCCCGCTTTCGGAGCCTAACTTTCATGCTCTAATACCATACGATGTCATACCCCGTTTCCAGAGCCCGGCGATCGCATTCAGATAACATACATTTATGAACTATACTCGCATTCAAAACTCCCCTTTCTAAGCTCAGCTCCGCTCTTCGAATAGTCGACTAATCTATTTATCCAACTGATAGGTCTGATTGTTAACAGTCGAGTTGCAGCTAAGTAGTCGACTTGTCCAATGCTCTATTTCAACCCGAATACCTCAAGAAATAGCATTGGTTAGTCCACCATTTTACATATGTACCTGCTTCGGGGCTATAGGTATAACTTTTTCTATAGGCATCCAATTTAGGGTTACTTTAGACAGTTTAAAGGAGGACTTCAAGAGCTACAACTTTTATGAAGACCTCAAAGACCACTTGTATCTTCTGAAGGGTTGAAAATAGGGCAGAAGATAAATTATGAATAGTAACACAGACGAAGTCTGTGAACAGTAACACAGTGAAATCTGTGTACAATAATATAGACGATAGTCTTCAACTAATATAACTTCTTAACTCCTTCTCATTATCCTCTGTGGTTGGCCTATAATCTGTGTTCTATCTTCTGTAGTTGACTTTTATCTTCTATTTTGATCAGTTATCGTCCCTGGTCTGTCCTTTGTGTTCTATCTTCTATGTGATGACATGTTCTCTGTGTTCTAACGTCATCACAGACGATACTTCTACTCTTTATTTATCCTTTCCTTTGTGTTATGACGTCAGCACAGACAATACTTCTATTCTTTATTCATCCTTTCCTCTGTGTTCTGACGTCAGCACTGACGATACTTCTACCCTTTATTCATCCTTTCCTCTGTGTTCTGATGTCAGTACAGACGATACTTCTCCTTCTAAATTTTCCTTGCCTCTATGTTATGACGTCATCAGAGACGATATTCTTCCTTTTTATTTTTCCTTTGCATCAACCTTATTTGATGCAACCATCAACCCTCTCAACTGCTCTCATTCATTCAAATCTCAGGT
>JAOTJB010039781.1:0-10044 GCA_027123815.1 Erythroxylum minutifolium
TAAAACTTAAAAACATGCTATTTTAGTAAAATAATACACTTATATGAGAGTTTACCTCAAACACGATCGAAAAATGCTAGAGAAGGAGTCGGAAAACTCTGAACCTTAAGCAAAGAGGAGAACTGAAAGCGCGAGGGGAGGGGAGGGTGGTCGGGTGCGACTTATAGCCGTTGGATTACCGACGGAATACATAATTCTGTCGGTAATATAGGTTTCCAGAACACGCGGCCGCCGACAGTTACCGACAGACAGACCATTCCGTTGATACAAGCGCGGCATTTGCCGACAGTTACCAATGGCAAATACCTGTCTGTCGGTAAACGCGCGGCATTTATATTCGGTTGAAACTCACATAGCGACGGCCACCGCATTCCGTCGGCAAAAAAGGTTTTTTTGCTGACATTTTTCGACGGTATTATCGTCTGCCATCGATATCAGCAGACAAGCAGACCGACGAAATTTCTATACCGTCGGTAAAATTTATTCGTAAAACATTTACCGACGGATAGAAGAAGTTCCGTCGGTAAAAGTGCAGCCATTTTATTATAGTTAAACCACAAATACCGATGGGTATGCTGTTTCGTCGGTAAACAAAATAGCCGCTCGCACTCGCGAGGGTCTTGTGGCCGTGAGATGCACGCTGGACTAGCGCGCTTGTGCTCACGAGCTCTCGCGCTCGCGAGGAGCGCGTAATGAGCTCGCGAGCTCTGGGCTTCGCAAGCGCCATATTTTCCGACGGCAAGATCAACGTCCGTCGGTATGCACATCCAATATTACTGACGGTACTTTTTACCTTCGGTAATATTTGTCGATTAAAAAATTCACCGACGGCATATTGGCGTTCTGTCGGTGTATTGTCCCTACTTCATTAACACGAAGACGTCTGTTAGCAATTTACCAACAGAAAAAATTGTCGGTCGGTATATTATTCGAATTTGTACCGACGGAAGGCTCCTTCGTCGGTAACTTGAAGCTAAATACAGACGGAGTGTTATACCGTCAGTAAATGGCAAAGAAATTAAATTACGGGAACGATTTCTGCATTTTTTCCTGTTACCGAGACATTTGGAATCGCTATTTTCTGTCAGAGATTTTGCGCTAAATTTTTCCTACAGTATTGCCGATGGAGTTTTAGTCTGTCGGTAAAACATTCTATTCTCCGACAGATTAGTGACGTTCCGTCGGGAATTAGCGACAGAGTTTTTGTCGTCGAAAATATTCCGATGCTAATACGCGATTTTCTTGTAGTGATTATACCTTTGATCCAATCCTGTAGATCAATACCTTATTTTTCCTATTTGTTAAGTCCGCCAAAGGTATGTTAAACCAAGGATAGATATCCTCATTTTCAAGATTTAAAAGCTGGATTGTTATCCTATTCCTTAACACTTTTGGAAATAGCTCCCAATTTACATGTTCCATAAAAACCTACACTTTGGCTTTTTGAGAAAAGTGGAGAGAGTTGATCTTACACGTTGATTTTGTATAAGAACACCTTGACTAGTCCAATTATCAAACCATAAAGAGGCTTTATCTCCTCTCCCTACTTTACAGGTTACATGTAATTCCACTAAGTTTCTTAACTTCAGCAGTTGGTTAAAGAACCAAGAATGAGAAGCTTTTGGAACCATAACATAAAAGCTATTTCCTTTAATAGTATAGTTATGCAACTACTTGATCTATAATGATTCCTTATCTATTAGGATTCTCCATATCCGCTTTAGCATAAGAATGTTGTTGCAGCTATTTATAACTTCCAATCCTAGTCCACCCTCTTCTTTAGTTTTGCATACATCTTTTTAGATTACTTTTACAACTACTCCACCTCCTCCTACTTTTCCTCATAAGAATGGCTTCTTCATACTTTTCATAGTCTTGATGAGGCCTTTTGAAAGCAAAATATAGGAGCACTAGTATATAAGCATTAAGGAGATTACAAATTTCATAAGTTGTAACTTACCTCCATAAGTTAATGCTCTATTCATCCATATACCTAGACTTTTATGAATTTTTTCAATCAATGAGAAACAATCTCTATATCTGAGTCTTTTGGAGGAGATTGGGAGTCCCAAATATAAAAGAGGATGGATGTGCTTAGTCATTCTAGTAATTCGACCAATACAATCTATAAGGTATGAAGCACTCTCTAACATGATAAAAAGGATCTTATGGAAATTAATCCCCGGTCTAAAAAAATCCTTAAATCTTTGTAGAGTGTTCATCAATAGGAAACAGAGTTCAAGTCTTCTTTACTTAACAAAATTAGTTCATTTGCAAAACATAAGTTTGTTAAAGAAACTAACTTGCATTTGGATTTTAGCAGGAGGGTGAATACTTTTATCGAAATGATGAATAAGTAGGGGCAGAGGGGGTGACGTTCCCTCACTTGAGACCTTTAGAGCCGCTAAAATTTTTTATTAGAGTACCATTGATAAGAATACCAAACAAAGGTGGTGGTAATGTATGCTCTAATATAGTACATGAACTTCTGAGGAAAATTCAATTCATCAAGTGTTTGTAATAGGAATGAACGGTTTCCACTATCAAATGCTTTATGAAGATCTACTTTAATAACAAAATTTTTTTGAGAGTTTTTCCTTGTATCTCTCTTCATAAGCACTTGCACCATTAAGATGTTGTCTCCAATTTGTCTGCTGCTCAAAAATGCACCTTGGTTTCCAATAATTATAAAATTCAATATAGATTTCAATCTATTAGCCGAAAGCTTTACTATAATCTTGTATAAGAAATTGTTATAAGAAATTAGCCTAAAATCACTAAAGGAAGCTAGATTGGAAGATTTAGGAGCTCAATATAAATATGTTTTGTTGATTTCTTTCAGTAGAACTTTCTTATTGAAGAATTCATGCACTACTTCCTTTACAATTTTACTCGTCTTTGCCCAAGTTTTATGATGGAAATTTCCATTAAGCCCATATGGTCTAGGTGCTTTCATTCCATTCATTTTGAACACCATTTTCTTAATTTCTCTGTCATCCACTGGTCTGATTAAATATTTCACTTCTTACTCAAATATCCTAGTAGGAATAAACTATTTTAGAGATTCCAGAGAGGAGCTTATAGTCCTCTCAGATTTTACTGGACTTTTAAAAAATTTCACTGCTTCCCTTTTGACATCCTCTAGTTTAAAAACATCCCACCATTCTCATCATTTATAGAGCATATCCTATTATAGTTTCTTATAGCTAAAAGGGTATTAAAGAAAAATTTTGAACATTTGTCTCCTTCCTTTATCTAGTTAACTCTAGCTTTTTG
The DNA here is from genome assembly GCA_027123815.1 of Erythroxylum minutifolium. Taxonomy (NCBI): domain Eukaryota; kingdom Viridiplantae; phylum Streptophyta; class Magnoliopsida; order Malpighiales; family Erythroxylaceae; genus Erythroxylum; species Erythroxylum minutifolium. Next base: position 3,277 of record JAOTJB010039781.1, read on the forward strand.
TTAGATCAGGGCTTTATTATTATCTAGCACTTATAAGTATAATTTGAGTGATATTTCCTCCTCATTCAATAACCACCAGTCTCCAGGCTTTTTTATAGTTGACTTTTGTAGATATAAGAATATTTCTTTAACCTTTTCAATATCCATATTGGTATTATGACTTCTTTTGGCATTTAGGAGTTTTAATTCTTTTTTTTATTGCTTTTAGATTGCATGCATACAAATTTCTTTTTTCCAGTCATTGCTTTTTCCTATCCTTTATCTATAGCCTTCTGAAATATTTTAATATTGACAAGAAAGTTATTGAACTTGAAAGGGGATTTAAGACTATAAGCTTTTTATATATTTATTGGAGTATGATTAGAGAAGCATAGATCCATGAAGAGAACCTTTTTTTTTCAGATAATAAAGTTAGCTAGTCCATATTCACCAAGGCCCTGTCTAGTTCCTTTCTAATAAACCATCAAGAGGATTGCTTGTTATTTTATGTAAAATTGTGCCAATTAAGTTTAAGGTCACTCAGTTCCACCTCTCTAGTACATTCAAAGACAGGGACCATTTGTTCTTCCTATGTAGTTATACCAAAGCAATTTGGAGCCAAATACTTCATTTGTTACCTCTAGGTAATTTTTGACATAATTGCGAACATGCATTACATTGGATCATTTGTAACTCCAAGACAGGGAAAACAAATACGGTCCTTTATAAAGTAACCTTCACACTTACCATTTACACAATTTGTAAGGAGCAAAATAGCAGATGTTTTGCAGATACGAAGGTAGATAAATACCTACTTACAAACTGGATTTTAAACTTAATATGCAAGAACATCTATGCTAAGCAACAATAAAACATTTTATCACTAGACATGTACCTTTGATGCAATTTTTAATATATTATAGCCTTTTTAGCTATTTTTCCTGCTACTTTATTTAACTTTTTTTGTAACATATAGATGAGTCTAACCATTGTGAACTTATTGTAATGTATGATAATAGTTTTAGGAATAGTAATAAACAAATTTCATATTCCAAAAAAAGAAAGATCCATGTTGTAATTGAGCATATTATAATGGCCATTAGCTTATTATTCGTAGAGTATAGTGTTGAAGTCTTCACAAACCAACCAAGGCCCTAAACAATATCCTTCTATCCATTTTAAGGTTCCCTAAATAAGATTTATTTGGAAATTAGTATTGAAACCTTATACAAAGGCTGCAATTATTGAAGTTTTCTTCATCTTAAAGACCACTTTGGAATGTATGAGTTGCTCCACTTTCACTAGTTCATCATTGTAGCATATGATAATTCTTCCATAACTATTATATCGATGGTTGGAGAGTAATTTCCAAGGTGATCCTAAATAGTTCAGTTAATTCAGGTTTTCATTTTTGATTTTAGTTTCTAATAAACAAAATAACAAAGGCTTCTCCCTTGGTTCAAAATCCCTCAAAGCATTAAGCTTAGATGGTAGTTCAGTCCTTTCACATTCTAAACAATAAGAGTCATTTCATAATGCCTTTACCTTTGGAAATTTTTTTCTACTTCTCTTACTAGATCTCCTTTGCATCTTCTCAAACTTTTCCTCTAGATTTCCTTGTTTTCCCTCCATTTGTATAAATTTAGAGATGGAGTGGATTTTGGGACTTGAATTGTGAGAACACTATCATTTCTTTTGTTTAGTGTATTGATATGTTCCTTTTCTAGATTGTTGTCCTTATTAACTTGGGAATGTAGGATTTCATCAATAGGAAAAGGACCAACATTAGCTTTTGGATTAATTTCCTTCTACCCCATTAGCTTAAAATAATTACCTTTCTTAAAACTCTTCCAATAGCTTTCCATTCCTTCCCTTAAGCTCTTAATGAAGGTCTTTATTAATAAGTAACATACACTTTGTCTTCTTTAAGTGAATTTCAAGCTAGTAGTCTTATTATTGGTATGCTTTCCTTCAGTTCCTTTTAGATGTCCATACTGAAACATATCCTTGCAAAGCCAATATGTCTTCTAATGGCTATGTTTTCATCCATGCACAAGGGCTTTCCCAAGTAGCTTGCTAGCATGCTTAGGCCTTTGGTAGTCTAGTATTTAAAGGGAATGTTGTGAATATTCACCCATAGTTGAATGCTTGTTAACTTTGTTGCTTGTAGCTCCATTCCTAGTTGTTTAATTCACAAGAATAAAAGGAGCTAAAAAATGTGCTAGGGTCCCTCCTCAACTATCTTTAGAGCTTTATATTTTATAGTGAACATAAATACTAAGTTGTCATCTTCAGTTAGCATGACCCCCTACAAGCCTCTATTTTTCCACTGTCTCTAATCTTATATTTGGATAGCTAGAGAAAAGAGGTCTTTTCTATGAAAAAAAAACTAACTAATGATGCTTTTCAGCTCCTAGCTCCTGCCTACAATACTTTGATACTTGAAGTAAACATTACTTTACCATCTCGCTTAACAAAAGGGTTGTAATGTAGTGAGATGTCCTCCAAGTTATATTATAATACTTATTTCTAGCTTTTTAAGGGGATGGAGTTTTTGCTCAGTTTTATTAGTGATCTAGATAATGTTTGAGGTTAGAATAGTGGTAGGCGATGGTTCAGGTTGTTTGGGAGGTTTAGGTTGGCTTGGAGGGGAAGAGGGTGAGGGTAAAGGAGGAAATTCATATTGCATTTTGCTAGAAATGGAAGGTTCTAGAAGACAGGTAAAGATCAGATAAAAAACATTATTTAAAATGGTAAAATAGATTAACGTAAGAAGGGTGCAATAAGGATAAGACTAAAATGCCCCTTATCGTAAAAGTGAAGAAAATTAGTGGGGAAGGGTTGAGTTATGATGTATGCGATGAAGTAGTTGGGGAGGAAAAAGAACAGTGGCTTAGGCAGGAGAGAAGAGCAAAAAGGCCACAACTTAAAGCCATAATCGAGCTTTGCTTAGAGAGGAGGAGAAGAACATACTAGTAGGTGGAAGAGGTACCTTAATGTCTCTTAAATGTTGTTTTAACTACTAGGGCATTGGAACTTATCTTTTGTGGCTTTTATATACTAGAGTTTGAAAAAATGTTTTACGGATTTAACTTTTCTCTAGTGTCCTAAATCATGAAAGTTCACTTCGCATTTATCTCTAAGCTTTGTTTTACATAAACAAAAGTTAATTCATACCCTAGTTAAATTAAATAAGTATGTTTACATTAGCATATACAAATATAATATTAACTTTAAAGAGAGTAATCTACTTTAGATTTATCTCTAGGCCTTATTTTACATAAACAATACATTTAGATTAGCATATATAGATATAAAATTAACTCCAAAGAGAATAATCTAATTTAATATTAAATATTCAAAATTTGATGGCTTTATTTTCTATATTTTATTTTGGCGATACCTAATAGTTTTAGAATAAAGTATCTATGACCAAAATGATAAAAATAAAATTTTGGATCTATTTTTTTGGTTAATCTTTTAAATCTAACCATCTATTTAAAAAAGGATGTTGCATAACTGATGATTTGTAATGTACGAGATGAATCAATTTTTTATAATTTTAGTAGAGATTATGTTGATTTATGTTTTATAGTTGAACGATTAGTTGTAGTTTTATTGATATAATTATTTAAAGATATTCTTTGTCTTAAGCATATTTATTTAATTAATTGCTTTATAAGATAAGGTCCATAGAATAAATGTACATTGTAAATATAATTATAATGAGATCATAACCATAATAATCATATTGTATTTATTATTATCCATAAATTGCTCATATTCATTGTGTTTATTAAGGTTGGAGATTTATAGAATATAAAAAGACTAATATACATTATGGTTCTTTCTTATAAACGAAGTATTTAATCTCATAGATTAAAGTATAGAGATAATTAAATAGACGTGTGAGTGTTTCTTAAAGAACAATTTTACTGATTTGAGCTTATATAAGAAATTCATTTACAACATTACTTGTATGTCTATATAAATTTTTATTAAGATGATTGTATAAGTAATCATTTGACTTGAGATTTTTAAAGTATCTCATATAGATATTACTATATTTTAATATTACTTATGACCTATTCTAACCAAGGGTAGCTTTACTTGTAAGAATTGGATATAACTTGAATTATATGGAGGTGGTTGAGTGATTAATATAGGATTCATCACTCTAAAGTGGCTAGGAAGAAAATCATGCTTTTCTTAATTAGTATTGATTCAAGAAATCTTTGCCTAAGGTGGAATTGACATTCTGGAAATAGTTTTTAAATGCCATTAATATAATCAATTGCTACTGATGGAGAATTAATATGATTTGGCTCAAATAGACTAGGCATTAATTCTATACTTTATATCTAAAACTTCGTACGATGAAAAGATTAAATCATACTAAAAAAATCATGTACACGAAGATTAGTCAAAACTACTTTGATATTCCTAATATTTAGATGGTTATGATGCATTACTAAACGTTAATCTTGATATATGTATAGAAATCATTTAATTAGAAAATTGAAGATAAATTAAAGAAATTTAATTTATTTAATCCTAAATATGATTTAAAATTATAATTACATATCCAATGTTAACATATTTAGGAATCTAATAGTTTATACACAGAAAACGATTAGTGAGAGAAAAAGGTAATTTAATCAAGTTGGATTTGATTGTAAAGTTTGAAAAGCACTAGGATTAAATATGAGATAACTAATAAATAAGGACCAATATGAGATATTAAATCTTATTTGGGTCTAATTGTTTCTTAATTAGAATTAATTTTAATTCTAATTAAAGTTTAATTAAAATTTTTGTTTCAATTAAATTACTGAAAAGTTCAAATCCTACTATAAATAGGCGTATTATAAAGGAGATTTTACTTATTGCCTAAGCCTTTCTACGCCACTTATAGAATTCTCTTAACACACACACACACACACACACACACACACACATACACACACACACACAGATATATATATATATATATATATATATATATATATATATATCATTAGAGATCTAAAACATGTATAGCTATAATGGTTGTAATGAGTCTATTTCAAAAGTAGTTCAAGAAAGATGACAAGAAAAGAATCAAAATGACAATAAGGTAAGAATTTATGATTCATGTTTTACTGTATTCATACATTAGTCATGTTATCCAAAGATTTGGAAATATAATTTTAGATTATAAAGATCAATAATTAGAATTAAACAAGGCTTTATATTTCATGAATATAATTTGATTATATTTTTATAAAAATTTTATGATTTTATTTTGTATATTTTATACATGTTAAATTACATGTTTTATATGTGTGATATTGTTATATGAATTATGTTTAATGAGAACCTTTAATATTAAATACCTCGTTAAAATATTAAGTGCATGTTTATAATATGATTGCTGCATTTCATTGTTATAACAATAAAATAGAGTTATGTTTATTGTTAAGCTTGTTGAGCAAACTCAAAGCCACTTTTCTAACCCTAATATGCTTAGTCTTATAATAATAGACCCTGCTTAACTAAATTTGTCTAATTTGGATAAGCAAACATAAGATATTTTTTGACAAGAGTTATTGCCTGGCAATCTAGGAGTCACATTGGATATGATTGATAAAATTGCTATCTACCTCATCTAAATTTAGTTGATTTATTGAGAAAATTCAACATCAATCACATTTTAGGATCCTACCCTACTGATAATATATCCTAAGTCTTTAACAATGTTAAAACTAGAAACTTTATATGAGAACTAACAATTATAAGTTACAATAATGTGCAAAAGGGTGAGAGAGTACATTTTTTAAAATGGTTCATATCCAATCTAAACTTAAAATCTTCCTAGTTTTCCTTCCTTATGCATCAGCTTGTAATCAAATGTGTAACTAAGGAAGATAAACTTAAAAATGAAAAGAGTGGCGAGAGCATTTTCATTGTCTCTAAACCTAATTCTCACTTCTTAAATAGAGATAAAAGAAAAAAATGATATGATCATATTAATAAGAAGTTTAAGATCAATAAGAATAACAATGGTCATACTCACAATGTGACAGATCCTAAAATTACCTTTAAGAAAAATTTTATATGCTTTTTTTTAAGAAAGAAAGTCATAAAAGAAGCGAGTGTAGGAATTTTATCGCTAGTTATAAACAATAAAAATAAAATAGGGTTTCTAAGAAAAATAAAGCTAAATGCATTAAAGGCTATGTCAGAAGTAAAAAATGATATCAAAGTTGATGTTAAGTTCATAGCAGTATTTAGTTTAAATTTAGATTATTGTCATTAGGTCATTCTATATAAAAATCTTACATACCTAATTTTAGGTATAATTTGATTTCAATTTTGTTGTTAGAAAATTTTTATTATTTTTTCATTTTGAATAACAAAAAGTATATTTTTCTTTCAATTAATTAGTGTCATATCTAACTTTTTCATTATAAAACATATGCTACTTTGTTTATTATTCTAGGTAAACAAATGAACCTCTATCTTAAAGTGTGTGGCCCATAGTTGCATCAATCATTTGTTAAGCAAGTCATGGCCTTAGTTTGGACTGGAAATTTCTTCCTCAGCTTCATCAGCATATAAGATGCAGTTGAAATCCCTTAATAACTACCAAAAGATCAAGTTATTCCCCTTCACTTTTTTCAAAACCTCCAATAGGATTTTCCTTTGAAATGCCAAATTAGTTGCATAGATGAAAGAAACATTACTAAGGATATGATTTCTCATATTGGGTCTGTTCAGTGAACTTGTTCTCTAACAAGCACCCACACG
>JAOTJB010039828.1:0-10042 GCA_027123815.1 Erythroxylum minutifolium
AAGGCTAGAGGACGGTAGTGCTATTTGTAACCAATCTCAGGAACATGCATTGGAATATTTAAATGTATACTTAAAGATGTATACATAAATAAGATAATAGTAACTATAAGTTTTTTTCCATAAAGTGCTTCAGGTATGAAGGAATAATAACATAATCACCCCACTAAGGCTAGAGGATGGTTGTGCTATTTGTAACCAATCTCAGGTTCTGGAATATGTATTGGAATATTTAAATGTATGCATTTTGGTGAAGGATCCATTATATTGTTGACAATGTTATTTAATTATATGCTTTTTTGCGATAGACTTGATTTAATAAATTTGTTGTGAATAGGTATATGATGGCTGAAAATGGAAGCATAAGGTTATTTTATGGTGGAAAGTTTGTTATACAGACAGAGTTGAAATATGTTGATGGGGAATCAAGCATTTTCGATAAAGTAGACCTCGATTTTATTAGCTATAGGAAAATATAAGAGATAGGGAAGGAGTTAGGATACCTTCAAGTTAATAAGGCCTATTACAAAGAACCCAATTTTAAGTTTAGTGAGTCTTTGAAGTTGGTTAAGTCAAATGGAATTTGTCTACGACTTATCAATCTGATAAAAATTCACAAAAGGATTGATGTATATGTAACTCATATGTTAGACAGCCTATCATTTGTACTTGAAATATTTCCTACATTTGAAGGAGAGGATGGAGATGGGGAGGGTGAGGAGGAAAGTTTTGGAGACACTGAAGGTGTTAGTTTAGGAGTTGATGTAGAGGTGGATGATGATGATTATAAGCATGAGGATGGTTTCATATGATGATGACAAACCAGTTGAAATTGAGCTTTACAGATTATGGCAGTTCTATTGGTAGTGATCAATATGCTAGTGGAGAAGAGTCTGGTGAGGCGTTGTGAAAACCAAGTAGTACTATTAGGCACAATCCATCCAATGTTGAACCAAATTGGAGATTGGGAATGGAGTTCTCTGTAAAAGAATTTAGAGAGTTTGTTATGAATTATGAAGTGCAGACAGGCTACAATGTCAAGTTTAAGAAAAGTGAAAGAAATAGGATGGGAGTGAGATGTATTGAGGGATGCCCATGGTAATGATATGTCATTTGTGACAAGAATGAAAAAGCTTCTTTAAAGTGGTGAACATACAATGATGAGCATAAGTGCTTTATGACCAACAAACCAAAATTGGTTTCCACTATGTTCCTAATGAGACATTTTAGGGACAAAATACTTGACAAGCCTGGTATCTCGATGGCGAAGATGGTTAAAGAATGTCTAGAAAAGCTTAAAATGTCTGTCAACTCAAGTATGTGTAGAGCTGCCAAGAGGAGATTGAGAAAAAGAAAGTGCGGGTAATTATGTGAATGATTATGTGAAACTACAAGGATACATTTATGAGTTGAGGAATAGTAATCCTCGATCAATAATTAAGTTAAAGCTAGCTAGAAATCAAGCAACTAGTTCGTTACAGGTATGCAACTATTAAGTTTTACATGTTACTGACAATGATAATTAAAAACTGTAGTTGTCTATGAAGTTTATTCATTAATTCATGAATCTTTATCTCTTTTTTGTAGTTCAAAAGATTATACATATGCTTTGATGCGATGAAAAGAGGATTGAGGCATTTGAGGCCCATCTTTGGTATTGATGGTCGTTTTATAAAGACTGAATTCCAAGGTCAACTGTTGAGTGCAGTTAGGAGGGATGAGGATGGAGATATTTATCTGTTGGCATGTTGAGGTAGAGAACACTGATTCGTGGACCTAGTTTATAAGTTTGATGGCTTTGAACTTAGAGTTGAGTAGTGGTGAAGGACTAACAATAATATCAGACATATAAAAAAAGGTTTTTTTCTCATTGTTTAATGATCATATTATATTATATTAATTATATATTAACTTTATGTATTCTATTATTATAGAGATTGATTAGAGCAGTTGAAGACACAATATCATATGTCACTAATCGAAAGTGTGCACATACAAATACCATAATTGGCGCGTGAATTTCAAAACAAAGACTTGCGAAAACAATTTTGAAATTATGCTTGGTCAACATACGTCGAAGATTTTAACAAGCAGTTCAAAAGGTTGGACAAAATCACACCTGGATGTGCATCATCATTGCTCAAATATCCAAAGGAGAGATGGGAACAATGTTACTAGTCATTTAAATCTAAATGTCCAGTTGTTGATAATAAAATGGGTGAAAGATTCTATAGATGGATATTGTCAGCTAAAGATAGGCCAATTATATGCATGCTAAAAATAATCAGAATAATGGTGATGAGGAGGCATGCAAAGAGGAGACAATTTGTACGTTGTTGGAAATTAGAAGTTGCACCCAGGGTTGTGAAGAAATTAGAAAAGAATAAGAACGATGCTATGCAGTGGAGAATTGTTTAGAATGGGGATGGAATATATTGTAACACCCCACTCCCATCTGACACACGTTCGTATGCCTTTAGACAAATGTGCACATACCTGACAGAAATGGTATGCTAACTATTTCATTTTCACTCCATTTCATGGCATCATAATTAACACAGTGTTTAAAATCCTAAAATTTCCTCATTTCATTTCATAAACACTAGCTTACAATGTAGCATTATATCCATCATCCACGTTTATACAATATCAACCTGTTAGAGTCCACATCTCTGTCCACAAAGTATTCTACATACATGAGGAAGTAAGAAAAATTAAGACTAATCCTTCAGTCCCAGCTGACTACCTTGGAGCCATGTTTTCTATCCAAAAGTTGCACAAAATCTCTTCTAAATAGTCTTAGAAGCTAAGTTATCCCTCTCTCGAAGATGAAAATGTCAACGCTGCAATTTAGTTGAGTAACCATCCTTGATGGCTCACTCTTGTCATGCACACAATAATTCATGTTATCATCTAATTCACATCAAATCAATTATCATCAAGTAATATCACGAAACACTTTGTTCACAATTATCACATTTCAAAATTACACTCAATTCATCATTTCATTGCAATCATGTGGAACATATTCATGGATAAGCTTTCACATATTTCATTCAAGAAAAGTTCTCAAAACATTTGCTCAATTTATTCATATCAAATATGTATGCAATGTTTATAAGACTCAAATTCATTTATTACGTTGTTGTGACTGAGTGCCCTTTTCACTGTCCCGTATCCATTGTGGATACTGGGCTCATTCATACTGTCCCTTATCCGTTAGGGATATAGAGCTCATTATACATATTGAGCCATAAGTTCTTACCACAGATGTATGAGCTTTAAGCTCTTTTCCATTGGTGACTCCGGTCACAACTGCCTTTATATTTCATGCATTTACAGAATAAAGTGCAGTACACATATTTAATCATCATATTCAGTTCATTATATTCGCATTCATTTTCTTATTCACACTAGTCATTGAACTTAGTCTGACATTCAACATAGAAGTTGAGAAAACATTTATTCAACACATTTACATTCAAGGAATACTTCTAATGTGTTATTCATTTATCAAATGCCTCGGACATTTTATGTCTGAAAATCAGTACACATACATCACATATCAATTCAACTCAGAATCAAATAAACAATCAAGGTGAGACCATCTTAGGTTACTCACAATTTCTCTCTTTAGCTTATTGCCTTGAAGTCCTGACAATATCTAAAAACAGTCGTTCAATATGCTCTTCTATATGCAATCATATGCATTTTCACATTACTACAATGCACATTCAAATGAATAAGAACATGTATAAATGTATAATGTATAATGCATATTCAATCATAAATTCTTGGGTATGTTTCTTTAATACACTTTATAAACAATTTACAAAACCTTCCAAGCATTCTTTACTCCAAAATACACTTTACTCATGCTAATCCTTCCAGTCAATAGGGATTAAATTCATTTAAGCTCTTATTTAAAAATTAATTCCTCTTATAGAAATACCCTAGCATTATTAGGTCCAAGCATTGCATCATCAAAACATTTTCATGAAAAAAATCACTGCCTACGGTCATTTTCCTGCACTTTTTCTAGATTTTCTTAGGTAGATTTCAGGTCAAATTTGTATGGCTATTTTGACCTAGAAACTGACTTTTTTAGACAATAAATGAAACAAAAATCATTCAATTTGGTTTAATATGCCATGAGTTATACCCAATGTACTGCAAACTGTGCACAACTATATAAAGGGCTAGTGCATGATCGTGCACTTCCATAATTGAAGGAAGCATGATTGTGCTTGAAAGGTTGGTGGATGATCGTGCTTGTGCAAGATCGTGTACTCCCATATTTGAACTAGCACGATCGTGAACCCCTAATGTGCACTTAAACTTGTAAAACTCATATCTCTCAATTTTGACATCCAAAAATTACAAACTTTATACCGTTAGAAAGTTAAGAGAATAAGATACAACTTTTATGAAGACAACTTTGTCTATTTCAACCTATATCATTACAATTTATTCAACAAAAATAGGATATGATTTCTGTCAAGGGTAGTTTTAGATGCCAGAACTCAAATTCAAGCTAAATTTTCAAACCCTTAAGGATAGATTTCAAATTCAATTACTTCATGAAGATTGTAACCATATGCTTCTAGTTTAATCTAAATTAAAATCCCTCTGATTTTTATATCTACAAATCATGATATGGCTAAAATACAAATGCATGTTTAGTAAAAACACTTCATATAACATACTTTAGCACACTTCATTGTCAAAATTCTATCATTTCTCTATCATTTCAAGTTGATGATTTCTTCAGTTATACCTCAATTTTAGTTCATTATTCTCTATTCACAATTCAAAAATTCATGAATGATCATAACCCAAAAACAAAACCTATTTCCATACTTTTCTATATCACACTTTCTGCACTAATCTTCATTTAACTCCAATTATCACAATCCTTTATCACTCTTTCTGCACATTTTTGCTTGACTGTGTCACCAAAATTGTTTCTTTCTACACCACTCATGCATGAATCAATCCACAAGCATGAAAACATCATCGCTTTATCATTTATCATTATTATTACCATAACACAAACAAAAATCAATTCCTTGATCATTATCCTAAAGCTCAATTTACTCATCATCAAAATGTCATTTACACTACCCATAAAACTTAAAGCATAACTTACTTGATTCAGTAAAATGCCAAAATGAGATTTCAATGAAGAAAAAAAGAGAAAGCCGAAATCTTCAAATGGGCTGAAATGATTCAGCTTGTGCAAGATGTAGCGTGGCTGTAGTATTCAAACAATGCATAAGCCAATTACACAAAAAGGAAAGAGTATGGTGTTTCAGTGATGGATGAACAAGGAGAAAAAGTAGATGATTTCAGTGAAGACAAACAAGAGAGCTGAAAAACGTAATTCCTAAATGACTAAGTGTCTTAATTATGAATTACACATGTCACCAATATATGTCTTCCATTTGTCCATCATCTAAGCTACCAAATGTCACACTTCTATTTGTCTCTTATTTCTACATTTTTCCTAGTCCAAATACCCCAAATTTTCAAAAATTTTCGAAATGTCCAAAATGTCACCAAAAACCCTAAATCAATTTTAATACGCACAAATTCAATTTTTAAGAAAATAATCCACAATTCATATCTTAATCACATTAAAATCACGTATACTCGAAAAATGTTAATGAATGCATGTACAATTATTTTAATGATTATCAATATTATTCACGTGTATGAATATGTCATATGATGCATGAAATATACTTCTAAATTTTTAATAAACTCTCGTGTACAATATCATAAGGTTCTAACCCTGATCATGAGATAACTTGATGTTACAATTCTCCCCTCCTTAAGCAATTTTATCTGTAAAATTCTTACCTGATTGATGAAACAAGTGGGGATATTGCTTTCTCATATGCTCCCCTGTTTCTCAAGTTTCTTCCTCACTCGAATGATTTTTTCAAAGGACTTTTTCCAATGAAATCACTAGGATTCTCAACTGTTTTGTCTGATATTCCACTATCTTGATCGACTCCTCAACATAACTCAGATTACTAGTAACTTCAATCTCTTAAGCCAGTAATACATGCACTGTATTCGACTTATATCTCCTGAGTATACTCATATGGAATACATTATGTATCTGATACATTTCACTCGATAAGGCCAATCTATACGCCAATGGTCCTACCCTCTCAATGATCTCATAAGGACTAATGTACCTAAGGTTGAACTTGTCTTTCTTGCTAAATCTCAACACTCCTCGCCAAGGCGAGACTCTCAAAAATACTTTGTCTCTTACACTATATTCCATATCCTTTTTATGTTGATCTATATAACTCTTCTGTCTATCTTGTGCTCCTTTTATTCAACTTCGGATCAGTTTCACCTTATCTATAGTATCTTGTATCAATTATAGGCCTTCGATCATTCTCAAACCTTCCTCATCCGAATACAGAGGCGATTGACATTTTCTACCATATAATGCCTCATAAGGTGTATACCGATACTACTGTGGTAGTGGTTATTGTAAGTAAATTTAATCAAGGCTATGTACTGATCCCAAGCTCCTTCAAACTCCAATACACATGCTCTAGGCATATCCTCAATAGTCTTGATTATCCTCTTCCTCTGCCTATCTATTTGAGGATGCAATGCAGTACTAAAATTCAACTTTGTACCCATAGATAACTGTAGACTCTTCCAAAACCTTGAAGTAAATTTGGGATCCATCTCCCATACTATAGACACCGGTACCCCATGTAGTCTAACTACCTCATTCACATAACTCTGAGCCAACTAGTCTAGTGAGCTATTCTCTCTTACTGGTAAAAAATGGGCTGACTTAGTCAATCGGTCCATTACAACCCATATAGCATTATTTTACTCGAAGTCTTAGGTAATCCCATAATGAAATCCATTGTGATTCGTTCCTATTTCCACTCCGAAATTGCAACAAATGAAGCTTCCCAGCTGGAGCCTGATGTTCAGCTTTAATCTGCTGGCAAGTTAAACACTTAGCTACATAGTCAGCTACTTGCTTCTTCATCCTTAGCCACCAGAAATGCTACTTTAGCGTAATATACATCTTGGTAGTACCAGGATGCATAACATAAGCTACTATATGAGCCTCCTCTAGAATTTCCTTTATCAATTCATTCAAATTAGGCACATACAACCTCTGTTTTAACCACAATGTTTCATCTCTCAATTCAAATTCAAAATTTGGATTCATCTTAATTTTTGCAATCAGTTTTACCATTTTAAGATCTTTACTCTGCTCTATTCTAATTCTACCATACAATGTCGGTCTTAACTTTGGTGTGGCTACCAATGATTCATTATTCTTTAGATGCAACTCCACATTCAAAGCTCTCAATTGAACTAAACTTGGTAACCTTTATAACTGAATCTGAGCTGCACTGCTATTCGGCTTCCTACTCAATGCATCCACCACTATATTAGCTTTTCCCAGATGATACTTAATCATACAATCATAATCCTTTAACAACTTAATCTATCTTCTCTGTCTCATGTTTAATTCCTTCTGACTCAGTAGATACCTCAAGCTCTTATGATCAATGTATATCTGGAATGTCTCTCTATATAAATAATGTCTCCATATCTTTAGAGCAAAGACTACTGCTGTAAGCTCTAAATTATGACTGGATAGTTTATCTCCTGAGCCTTTAATTATCTCGATGCATAGGCTATCACCTTGACATATTGCATCAACAGATATCCCAATCCTTGATGCGCAGCATCATTATACACTACATAACCACCAATTCCTAACGAAATAGTCAACACCATTGTTGTCGTCAACCGATGTTTCAGTTCCTCAAAACTTCTCTGACACTCATTATTCCATCTAAAGACCACATTCTTCTTTAAAAGTTTATTCAGAGGGGCTGAGAACAAAGAAAACCCCTCGACAAACCTCCGGTAATATCCGACTAATCCTAAGAAACTCCAGATTTCAGACACATTCTTCGGAGCCTCCTATTTCATTACTGCCTCAATCTTCATTAGATCCACTTGAAAACCTTGCCCATTTATTATATGACCCAAAAACACTGCTTGACTAAGCCAAAACTCACATTTACTGAATTTGGCATATAGTCATTTCTCCCTCATAATTTGTAGTATCACTCTCAAGTGGTCAGCATGCTCTTCTCTATTCTTCGAATAAACCAAAATGTCATCGATAAACATTATCATAAAACGATCCAAGTAGGGCTAAAACACCTTATTTATCATTGCCATAAATGCAGTTGGCGCATTAGTCAACCTAAATGGCATTACTAAAAACTCATAATGTTCATACCTACTCATGAAAGCACTCTTTGGTACATCAACCTTTGCTATCTTCGGCTGATAATATATAAAACTCAAATCCAACTTAGTGAACACCTGAGCTCTCTAAACTAATCAAACAAATCATTGATTCTAGGCAACAGGTACTTGTTCTTCACGATGATCAGATTCAATTGCCTATAATCGATGCACAATCTCAACGTTCCATCTTTCTTCTTCAAAAATGGAGATCCCTAGGGACACACTAGGTCTTATAAATCCCTTATCTAGCAACTCCTATAACTGAGTCTTCAACTCCTTCAGTTCCACAGGTGCTGTCCTAAATGGGGAAATAGATATAAGAGTAGCACTTGGAACTAAATCAATTGTGAACTCTATTTCCTGATCTAGAGGTAAGCCAGATAACTTTACGAGAAATACATCTAGGAATTTCCTAATCACAGGAATGTCCTATATATTCTTCTTAATTCGAGTATTAATGATGTGGACCAAATAAGCCTCACATCCCCCTAGGCTCAACCTCAAGGCATTCATAAATGAGATCAGCCTGGCTGGCATTGCTTGGCTAATACCTCTGAACACTACTTTTTGCTGATTAGGAGATTCAAATATTACCTCCTTAGTATAATAATTCATGATAGCCCTATGAGCAGTTAGCCAATCCATACTAAGGATAACATCGATTTCCTTTAGCAGTAACACAATCAAGTCTACCTCTAACTTTGTCTGATTAATTCGAATCAAATACCTATTGCAGAGTTCCCCTATCACGGTGTTACTACCCATCGGTGTACTCACCTCTAATCAACATCTCAATAACTCTATCACAATGCAGCCTAGATGCCATATTTGGTGCGATAAAGGAATGCGTAGATCTAGGATCTAGCAATGCAAAAGCCTCAAAAGTAAATATTAGTAACACACCTGCAATGACATCTGGAGAGTCTTGAGCCTCTTATCTCGTCATGACATATACATAAGCCTGAGAATGTGGTTGATTGCTTTGCCCCTTAGTCCTACCAATAGCACTCCCAGAGCTCATTCTGACTCTACCACAACCTCTCTATCCAGACCCACTGGCTCGGCTTTACTGAACCATAGTTTCTGTTGCCAAACTTCCTCTCCTACCAAACTGTGCTCCAAATATAACAGAACAATCCCTGATATGATAATAAAATGAGCCATATCGAAGGCTGGATTCTGTCAACTTCCATCATTCACCACTGTGTTTCTTCCTATAATTCTCACAAGTCGACAACTGACCTGATACTGCACCTCTATTATTGCCAGATTGAACAAAACTACCCTTCTATTTGAACCCTGATTGTCTTGATGTAGTTAGTGGTATGAAAGCTCAATTATGACACTTACTAAATCTTCTGCCAAAACTACCCTGAGATTCACTGGTCCTCTTCTGTCTAGACTATAATCTATACTTAGACTTACTGTCCTTCAATAACTGCTTAATAGGGATCAAGGTAGCTTGTAGTTTTATAAAACTGCCCAGGTTAGAAATGGCTAACCCCGTCCGGATCTCCATGTTCATTCCATCTTCAAATCTCCTACATTTGTCTTCTTCAGTAGGAATCAAGGCAGTTGTAACATCCCCTCACTTATGGGAAGGGTAATTTAGCAATTTAGAACGGGTTAGGAATGCCTAAAAGTGCATTGACATATTCATGCATTCATATATGCACATGAATAGCGAATAGTGAATTTTTGCACATGTAAATGCTTGTACATG
>JAOTJB010039850.1:0-10041 GCA_027123815.1 Erythroxylum minutifolium
GTTTTGGGGCTTAATGAACTTGAAGGTCTCTGCAACTGATATCCCTACATTATCGTTATTGCATAGAGCATGGGGGACGATTCAGAAATCTGTTGGAAATTATAGTTATTGACAATGATGACAACGAAGAAGATGGGATCCTTTGTTTCGTCTACAACGTTCAGCTGATTTTTCGAAATACTATATATTTCTGAACTCTAGTTTTGATATGTGATTCTTTAGCCTTTTATAGTTTCCAGTTTTGAGACGGAATGTTAAGAATTTGCATATTTCTCTTGTATTTATCAGTTTAAGCAGCTAACAACCAAAAGCTGATTACTTATTCAAAAACAAAAAAGAATGTGTTCCATTATGATCTTATTACTTCTAATGTATAATGATTTCAATTGCCACTTTTGAAGTTAAAGTTTGACAATCTGCTGATTGTAACACATAGCATAGACCTTATTACGTGTCTTAGATCGTTCATAAAAAGGTTTAAAAACAGGAAAATGAGGAATACTTGATTTCGGTTCCATTCCAACTTCCGAAGTAGTTTTTGAGACCAAAACGATCTCCGATTACCCGGGATCTTTACGGCAAATGTTTCCCGACACATGATTAACGCCTTTCTACAGTTTTTTCAATATGTAATCGCTTTTAACGGGTTAGAGGATCCGTATGCTTATGATTGATATGAGTAACTGCAGAAGACCTTAATCTATATATATAGCTTCCATATTGACCTTCCTCATCACAAGTCTAATATGGGTCCGGTCCACACTAATAGGGATTCATTTTCTACTGGACTTTGACCCATTGATTTAGACTATTTATTGGGCCACTTTATTACCTATTTTTGGATTAAATTACATAACTGATAATTTATTGAAAAGTCAAAATTCATAATTAATAGTTGTCCAACTAATGGTAAAGGACAAAAGTCTTACATTCTCCTCCTTTGACAATTATTAATTGCGGTTTTATTCAAGTCTAAAATAATTTTAAAACTCGGTTAAGTCACGCTACTGTATTGGTATCAAATTTAAAAAACATTTTATCCAAAGATAATGAAAGTCCATCATTCCATCCTACAAAGTTTTCGATACCCAAAAATATCAAACACATATGTCATGTGTGACATAGGTTTAATATAATCACAAATATCTAATACCTTACTAACATAAATAAGAAAATTGAGTGTGGTAAACTAAGATGATATGTTTATGATCTAATACGTATCATCTTCGTTTGTAAGTCTCGGTTTTTCTAACTTTATGCTAAACTGCAGCAAAGAAATCCTATTTTCTCTCACCGAATGTTACATAGCATTAGAGAAAACTTGTTTCCTCTCACCAGATGCTAAACAGCATTAGAGAAAACCTTTATGATCTCCAACTGAATGCTAAACTGCATTAGAGAATTTTTATGGGATTATACCTTATATTCCCCTATGTCATATGAAACTTTATGGATATCCGTATAAACTGTATGTGTTTAATGACAATGACCTTTAAAATGCCCAATGACCTTTAAAATGCTTAAGATCAACACAAATCTTAAGGCTTCCATATGTATTATGACTATACACAATAATAGTTATTACTGAGGATAAAAGAAGATGATTATCCTTATTAATAAATAACTATAATGTCATAATACAAAATTTGTACCAACATTTAAGGAGCAAATATAGTAATCTCTAACTACTGCTGTCTAAAGACTTTAACACGCTCATACCAGATACATGTCTAACAAACACTAGTGAGCGAATTCCTTTAGTCAATAGATCAGCTAACATCTCCTCAGTCCTGATATGCTTCATTTCAATGTCACCTTTTTGAATCAACTCCTTTATGGTCAAGTACTTGACCTCCACATGCTTAGACCTTGTGATACTCTTGTTGTTGTTACTGAACAACACTGCACCAAGATTATGACAATATAACCGAATAGGTCTAGCTATTGAATCCACCATAAACAACTCAGAAATCAAGTTTCTAAGCCAAACTACCTGTGTAGCCGCTCCATAATATGCAACAAACTCTGCATGCATGGTCGAGGAAGTTATTAGTGTCTGCTTGACACTCTTCCACGATACTGCACGATCTGTCAAAATAAAAATGTATCCTGAACTAGATTTGCGATCATCTGGACACGTAGAAAAATAAGATTCTGTATACTCTATGAGGTTTAAATCGTTGACTTTTCTATATCTCAACGTATAATCCTTGATACCCGTTAAATATCTCAACACACATTTGACTGCGTTCTAATGGTCCACACCTAGTTTAGTTAGATATCGACCCAACAGTTCAACAACAAATGCAATGCCCAGTCTAGTGCACACGTGGGCATACATCAGGCTACCAATTGCACTAGAGTACGGGACATTCCTCATAACCTCTCTCTCAACTTCATTCTTTAGACACTGTGCCAAAGATAATCTCTCGCATGAGAGATAGGTGCTACAACAGGTTTACATTCAGCCATATTAAACTTTTTAGTACTCGTTCAATGTATGGACTTTGTGAGAGACTCAATGAGTGTTGAGATCTATCTCGGTAAATCTATATGCTGAGGATAAAAGATGCTTCACCTAAATCCTTCACGTCAAAGTGTTTGGCCAAAAGTTGCTTTATCTAATGCAACATGGTCAAACCATTTGACGCGAGCAAGATATCATCCACATAAAGCAATATGAAGATAACTTTGCTCCCCCTGACCTTATAGTATAAGCATATTTCAACTTTGTTTTCTCCAAAGTCGAATGAGGTCAAAACCTTATCAAAATTTAAGTACCATTGTCTAGAAGCTTGTTCCAAACCGTGTATTGATTTAGTTAACTTACAAACCTTGTCAGTTGCATCTTGATCCTGAAATCTTTCAGATTGCTCCATATAGACTTTTTCATAAAGTTTACCATTCAAGAAAGCGGTCTTAACATCCATATGATATAGCTCTACGTCATAATGAGCTACTATTGCCATAATTACTCTAAACGCATCTTTTAAGGATACAGGAGAGAAACTAATATTAAAGTCAACTACTTCTCTCTGAGTGAATTCCTTGGAAACTAGACGCGTCTTAAACCACTCAACTTGACCCTGTGTGTTCTTCTTAGTCTTAAATAGCCACTTGCAATTGATAGGTTTGCAATGGTGACATAAATCAACAAACTCTCATACCTTATTATACCTCATAGATTGCATCTCATCCTTCATTGCTTCCCACCACATGTTTGCATAGAGCCCAGAAATGGCTTTTATAAAAGTAACTATATCCATAACATGTCCTATGTCATAATCTTGCTCATCTAAATAGACTATGTAATCTGAGTCTCCTCTCTCTAGTGGATCTGCGCACTGCATAGGTTTTTATACCTCAAAAACCTCTTCCTGGATAGGTATAGGTTCCTGTGCCTGCATAGGCATGGTACTCAAACCTTCATCCACTGGACTTGATTGTATGAGAGGTAGATACATAAAAATTATAGTATCTTTCCTACTATCTCCTAGAAGATGTGAGGATCCTCCCTCATCATATAACCCTTAGAGTGGTCAAGATAACCTACTAAATAGCAACTAGTGGAACGAGGTTACAATTTGCTCTCATAAAGATTATATAACCTTACCTCAGCAGGATAGCCTCACATACAAATGTGTGCAAGGCCTAGTTTTCAGCCTTTCCAGAGTTCAAAAGGCATCTTTGGCGCTGACTTACTTAGGACTCTATTCAAGATATAAAATGTCGTCTTGATGGCTTCACCTCAAAAGTATTCGGGTAGGTTAGTCCTGCTCTGCATTGATCTCGTCATATCCTTTAGTGTGCGATTACGCCTTTCGACCAGACTATTTTGCTTAGGACTACCTGACATGGTGAACTGAGTCACTATTATAACTGATTCTAAATACCTAGCAAACGAACCTTTTTCTTGTCCTACAACCTCATGTCTACCATAATATTCCCCTCCCCTTTCAGATCTGACTATTCTTATTGATTTTTCCAATTGATTCTCAACCTTAATCTTAAAGATCTTGAACTTATCAAGAATTTCAAACTTTTATTTAAGCAAGAACACATAGCCATAGCGGGAATAATCATCTATAAATGTCAGAAAATATCTAGCATTACACAACGTGACTGTATAGGGACCACTAATGTTTGTATGTATTCGGTCCAATAAACCAGAAGCACGAGTTGACCCCTTTTTTCTTATCTTAGTTAACTAACCCTTACAACAATCGACATATATCTCCAGATCACTGAAGTCTATAGTTGGGAAAATGTTATCCTTTATCAATCTCTTAACCCTCTCCCTGGAAATGTGGCCAAGACTTTATGCCACAATATGTACGATGTTTCTTTTATAAAGGCTCTCTTTCGAGTAACAGGTTCAGTAACATAAGAAGAGGCATACATTTTGTTAGGAGTAAGACACATTCTATATAATCTATAGGATAAGAAAGCAGTTCTGATATATCTTGTATTGATAGAAATATTTACAACCAAGTATAAAATACAAAACGATAACCTTCTCTATCCAAAACTGATATAGATATCAAGTTCCACCTAAAAGATGATATATAAAATGTGTCTCGTAAAACCAATACAAACCCCGTATCAAGGTTGAATCCTACATCTCCTACATACAAAACATTCACCTCTTCATTGTTTCCGATCATCAGCTTCTCCTCTCCTTTAGTCAGCCTTCTCTTAGATGTGAACCCCAACATTGTGGAAGCAAAATGATTAGAAGCTCCACTATCCAACCACCAGGAACTTGATGTGGTTATAGCTACATTGGATTGATGAATCATATAGGTCGAGGAGTTACTTGACAGTTCCTGCTTGACCTTCCATAGCTTGTACTTCAGACAATCGACCTTTCTATGCCCCTTCTTCTTACAAAAGAAGCACCTCATACTCTTTATGTTATGTGGGCCCTTTGCAATGCTGGACTGTTCAGTCCGAATCTGCGGAGAGGTTTCGTTTTCTTACCCTTGCCCTTAGACTGTTGGAGTTTAGCCTTCCCCTTACCCTTAATAGCTACAAACATGGATGTATGAGGAGAACTTTTAATCTTCTCCTCAACTGCAGCACAACGGGAAATCAAGGAATTGATATCTCAGTTCTCATCTTGAGATATGTAGGAGGTAGTCAACATCTCAAACTCTTGAGGAAGAGTATTTAGTGCCTGATGCACTATAAGCGCATTAGTAATTAGAATATCTAATGCCTTCAGCCTACTCTGAAGGTGCATCATCACTACAACAAAATATGGAGTTTAATGACACAAAAGGTGGGTTTTTTAGATGCTTTTTTGCGTCTTAAAAATAACTTTAGAGGTTTTATAAAACATAAAAAAATTAGTGTCACAAAAACTATTTTTGACGATTTTCATAGACAAATAAATCCGTCAAAAAAATATAGATTTTTTACGTATCTAAGCGTAAAAAAACATGGATTTTTTAAGCATCTAAGCGTCAAAAATCTATTTACACATAGATGCGTCGAAAACATACATTTTCGACGATTTTCTTAGACACATAAATACTATTTTAGACGATTTGTGTAAACTTTTAGATGCTTTTTTCTGTCGATATTTTTCACTTTTAGACAGTATTTTACGTCAAAAAATTTCATCACCTTTTAGTAAAAAAATAAGTTTACAATTTACTTTTTGCATCTTTTTTAAGATCACTCACATTATTATAATAAATTTTAATAAATTTATTACTATAATAATAAATTTTAATAAATTAATAACGTGAAAACTTAATTCAAATTGAAATCAGAGAAAGAGAGAGAAGACAGAAACAAAACCCTATTCTTACTTGGCTATTAGAACGACTAATATAGCAATTAGTGGTAACCAATCAATACAAGCCACGTAGATCATTGCTAAAGGAAATCAATCAAACAAACAAATTGAATCGATCCCCTACTCTGTATTTTGTATACACAAGAAGTGCAACCCAGTATATATTAGACATCTTATAGTATTGACGACTAAGTCAAACAAAAAGAACATAAACTTTGCAGCTGCAAATCTCAACTTCAAAAGAACATCTCTAGTACATTTCCTTACAAGTCAAACTTTACATTCCATCGATCGTTCATGTCTGCATTCAAAGTCCAATTATTTTCTTTAATATAAAAATAAGGCACTTGAAAGATAGAAAGAAGAAAAATAAATTATAAATAAGGTAAATTATATGATTTGATGGAAACTTACAGTGAATACATAAGCACCCAAAAACATAACTATAAGGTATAATTGGCACCTTCTATTAAACTCACTAATATGTTTCAATTTTAATACCAATTGACCTATAGAAAACTCAACAACTAGACCATTGGGACATATTTTAAAGAAATTGACCACAATACAAATTTTATGTTTGCAATAAGGAACCTCATTCTGATCTTCGGAAGAACCATGAGATTAGATGAATCACTACATAAAATTTTGAACAAGTTTGATTGCATGTTTTTAGCAGAAAAAAAGATGCAACGATTGTGAACATTGCATTTGAGTTGAACAAGAATGTGGGCAACAATCAAAGTACTAAAATGGGGACAGAAAATAAAATCAAAAGTCATACAAAACAATATAAACTCAAGGAACTGAAAAAACCAAAATTGCAAGCCACGTCCAATATATCAAATTATTCGCCATGGTCATAATTAATGAAGAAGCACATGGTAAAAGAAGGAAACGAAAGCTTAATCAATTATTGTTCTGTAAATTTATTTCACATCAACCAAACACCATGCATTCTCAAGGAAATTGAATAGGAGTAACATCAACTAATGGGCGACCCTATAGCAAACTAACAGAGGGTTATAACAGTATAATGTAAGAAATATCTCAATTGTAGAAGAACTCCCACCCATCACATTGACAACAAAAACAACAACAAAACTAACTAAACTGTCACAATTAACTTGCCTTAGTATAGTAGTGAAAGATGAAATAAAAAAAATACTCACAACATCTTCCATTGTTGAATGTCACCCCAGCATTGAGAAGATGCCGTATCGAAGTTTAGCATTTTCACCATCTTCTAATGCCTTATCTGTCTTAGGGGAGCTGAGATATACCCCTATGTTTCCTATATCAAATCACAATCTACGTCAAATATAAACAATGATCTACAGAAACAGAAAGAGGGTAGAGAGCATAAGCAATACTTCAAAATTTTTCTCTAGTTTCACAAAAATATTGAACCATCTCTATGCATTCAAGCATCAAAATTCACACGAAGCAAGCTAATTCACAAGCACACTTCAAACAAACTCAAATACCGATATCGTACTAAATTCCAGGCTGATGTTTTTGCATTCTTCCATTTGAATTCAAAATCTTAACCACATATCAGGTTTGAATACGAATTTCCAACTTGCATGCACGTATTTGAACACCAATCTATAAATCAAGATCCAGCTACTCACTGTCCACATCTAACAAACGAAAACAAAATCATAAAGAAACAAACAAAAAAATTCCCAAATTTTAGATCACTAAAAACAACAGAGACAAAAACAACTATTGAAAAGAACATTTTGAAAACAAATCAAGCCTCAAATTGAGCAAAACCATAATAAAGCGAAGAGTCTCATTCCAACCTTATCTAACATAATCCATTGACAACAGACGAACATACAAACAAACTCCATTCCATTTCCATTTTCCCGTACCTTTCTCGGAAATCAAACAGATCTCCAATCAAACACCAAACACACAAGACGATAACCAAAAATAGTGACATATTTTGATTTTGATCATCATCACCACACATTATCAATAAATTAAAGTAAGAAAATAAGAAAAGTAGCTTCACAGCCTTCTCAATACTTGTGCAAACATGGAAAAAATACAGAGCATAAAGTAATAATTTAAAAAGAACTTACGGTTGGTGGAGCCAAATATAGTAATCTACAATCAAGGCCTAAAAGCAGTTAATCCTGAAACCATTACAGTTACAAGACTTTCAATCGAAGCTAACGTAAATAAGGTAATTCAATTAAAAAGCACAAAAAGAAGAAGATGCGCAACAATGCAAAATATTAAACAAAACAAGAATTTTGAGGGTTTGAGACAAAAAAGAAATAGCAAAATTGGGGAACATAAACAAAGGAGGATCTGATTAGTGTAAAAGTTCGAACAATAATTTGTTGAAAAAGCAAACACAAAATAAGACAAATACTAGAGAGAGAGAGAGAGAGATACTTGTAGAAGATTGGTAGAGAGTTTGTTGTTTGGGGTTAGCGAGAGAGCAAGATGGCTTGTGTCCTTCACGTTTTTTAAAAGTTTGATGAGAAGAGAGTGAGACGGAGGAGGGGGATAAACTCGTGTTGGCTAAATTTGTTGTGTTTAGACGCAAGCCCAGCTGAAAAGAATGTAATAAGGGTTAGAAAAATCTAGAAGCTCGTAACGTTAGAACTTAGACGCAAGGTTGGTGGTCGTTGGGGGTGTTTGAGTAAATTGATAAATCTTTAGTGAGTTCAAAGGATAGAACTCCTTTGTTATGGAAGCGACAAAGATGAGTAACCTTTGTGGTCATCGATTTTGGTGAAAGAAGGCTCCTCCCCGGAATTTACTCCTGGAAGACTTTTTTTTTCACTATCGATACAGATTGGAAAGTTGAAATTTAGAAGAAAAGACCGGCCCACGATGTTTAAATATTCTAGTCATCAAAATTTGACTCTTCTACACGGTCTCTGTCCATATTCCATATAGCACACATTTTAATTTGTCCTTAATATATCAAGTTTAGATTATCAAAAATTTAGCAGCATGCTGCCTTAATTAGGGATTAGAAATTAGAATACATATTATAAGTTCTTTGCTTTTTAGAACTTATATTAAATTACAAAAGTTAGAACTTTTATTAAATTGATTTTTAGACTGCCCAGCGTAACTTACAAAAGCTAGAACCTATATTAAGTGTTTTATCGCTTTTTGTCTTTTTCAAGTTTTTAGAACTTATATTAAATTAGAATCGGAGTTAATAAGAGTTAAGTTATAGCTATAAAAAAGAGTCAATTTATCCCATGAAAATTTTAGAAATTTTAAACTCTTTTTTAATATATTTTTTAGACATATTTTACCGTCTTAAATAAATGTCTAAAAACTCTACCAATTCTTAGATTATTTAAGACAATTATTAGATGCGTCTAAACATAAGTGTCTAAAATCCCCTTATATTGTTGTTGTGCATCCTGATGATATTATCTCGAACGCGTCCTTCTTCTGTATACATCATGAAGAACAACTCTTTAATCAAAGCGCTCTGCTCTGCATGAGAAGACACCTTGTATCTTTGGGAAGTATTATCCATGAACTTCCTCGCCATGGTCGTGTCCGACAATCTACTAAGCAAATGATCTGGGATCGACCCCTAATGGTCAAATAACACGTCCTATTTGACCGCTCCCAGGTTGCCATTGTTGCTTTGTCAGCTTCTGAGCTGACATCAGTAAGTGGATGAGGCTTCTCGATGTGCATCACCATATTGACGTTAACCATCTCTAAGGCAAACTCAACATCCTTCATCCACTTCTTGAAATTTAAACCATTTAAGGTCTCAATGGTGACAACATTGTTGCTCATAGAAAAGGTAACTGAAAAATAGAAAAGACAATGTAAAGATTAGTATAAATGCAGGACAACGGTGATACTTAAAATATTAAAGCAGTACCTACTCAAAGAATCTGATTGCACATATTATGAAAACTCCTGTGGATTGAATAAATAATATATACAATTAGACCTCTACATGAAAGCGATCAGAGTACAAACTATCAACTCTCATGACATTACCACCTGTGGGTGAGCAGATCATTCAAGCAACATTTTTCCTCCATCTTATGCCTTTATGTACATCTTAAAGTGGGCAGAATAACCAAACAAGAGATCAGAGACATCCCCCAATATGCAAGTGGTAGAATTCAAATACTGACTTGAAAGGTTACTGTAGTGACTACAATCTTACCAGTACCCAAAAAGGCCACAAACACAAGAAATACATCTTAATGTCATCCTCACATTCTATA
>JAOTJB010039896.1:0-10038 GCA_027123815.1 Erythroxylum minutifolium
CAACCAAACACATTTTGTCCTCCAGACGAAGACAATTTTTTCTGTTCTGTCCTTCATAACCAAACAGCTTACTGTTTCCAATTTTTGTTCTGTTCTGTTTCTAAATTTTTGTTTCGTTCTGTCTCTGCATTTTGAAGACAGCAACCAAACAGACAGTGAATAATCAAGCAGCAGCAAATTGGAATGAGAAGTGCAAAAGCATAATGGTTAATTATAACAACCTACTTAGGATTATAACACATGTCGAAATCGTAATAGGTTCAGAGTTGATAAATAGTCGTTGTTGCAAACTTGTACGTATTGAAAAAATTCTAAAATGGAAAACTGTTATGGTATTATCTCTTGTGTCCTGTTGTACGAAATTATTATGCTGTTTGTTTACTGAAAATCTTACGCATCAGATTTCCCGTGGTTATTAATTATACCTGCTTCTACCATTGTTAAAGAGGAGTTTACATGCAAACCATGTTACTCTTTCTTGAGTCCACTAACTTCGTCTTGGCTTATGGGAATCAATGGTTGAAAAGGCGCTTATCAAGTAAAACACATCTTCAAGTGAAATGATATATTTAAGAGTTAGGCAAAAAGGCAAAAATAATCGTAAGGTTTGCTTCTAATGTCATTCCTATTATTTTAGGAATGTTCAAATTGAACTCTATGTTAACATATA
Source organism: Erythroxylum minutifolium (assembly GCA_027123815.1). Classification (NCBI taxonomy): domain Eukaryota; kingdom Viridiplantae; phylum Streptophyta; class Magnoliopsida; order Malpighiales; family Erythroxylaceae; genus Erythroxylum; species Erythroxylum minutifolium. Next base: position 671 of record JAOTJB010039896.1, read on the forward strand.
AAATGACGGGAGCATAACATAACACTATCTTTGTTATTTATGTTAATAATAACATGACAGGAATTTATAATATTTAATATTATTGTAAGTCCTATAATGTCATGTAAATGCCACGTGACACTGTAGAACCTACTTGTTTAAAATTAATTATTAAGTTTTATTTAATTTAACTTAAATTAATTAACCTAATTAATTCTTCTTCTTCGTCAATAGCAAAGTATTCATTCTTTTCAACAGAGGCCATATTAGCTAAAACCTAAAGAGGAATCACAATCATCAAAACCTTCTTTTACTTGTCATGCAAAGATGGTTTCAAGAACTACCAACTAGTATCACCAAAACCTTCTTTTCCCTCTCTTGCAAAGATGGTTTCAAGAACTACGTACCAATCAGTACCAGTCAACACAATCACAGTAAAAGCAACACAACTCTAATAAATTGGAATATATAGAACAACACATCCCAACCGTGCAGTGTTAACCTTTACATAATGTTTATCCTCAGCTGCACATAACAAGTTCAACGCTTTCATCAACAATAACCTAGACCAGTAAATGGATCCCATGTACGCACCTTCGATTCTCGTAATAAACACACACAAAAAATCCCAGAAACGCCAAGTTTGCAATCAAATAGACAATCCTAAAAGCATTTCCTCTTTTAACCCCTGGTTCTCAATCTCTCAAGAACTCGATTCTCTAAGTTGCATTTTCAAGCTCAGTGTTTTCAGCCAAAAGCTGGTTCTTAATCACAGGAACAATAATGACACTCTTCAATAACTTGAACTAGAGAAGCTCTATCTTTAAGTGAGACTCTCGGTCGGAGAAGTCTTTGATGAGGCATAAGAGCTCTGCTACATCAGGAGGGTGGGGTTGTATCTGATCGGATGGGCGTGGGAAGTAAACGTCGAAAGAGCGTGAGAAAACCATCTTTTTTGGGTGAAAGAGGAAACCATCTTTTGGGATGATACTTTGGTAAAGCTTAGGAAGGGATGTGTCGTATTTGACTTGGGGTTCAATTTGGAACTCCATAACCTTATTCAATCAAATATATATTGTTTACGTATGGTAGCCAAAAAAGTGAAGGTGATTGAATGGGAAAAGTGGCAGCAGTGAGTGACCCCGGAAGGTGAACAGACAGATAATTAATTACATAATACAATTAATTAGGTTACATTAAATAAAACTTAATAATTTTAATAATTAATATTAAACAAATGTGCTTCAAAGTGCCACATGTGACACTGACGTGGCATTGTAGGACCTACAATAATAATAATAATAATTTATGTCATGTTATCGCTAACATGTCTATTAACATATAGTTCAATTTGAACATTTCTAAAACAATATAGTTTAATGTTAACGCTCTAAAACTTTAAGGTTTATTTTTTTTATCATAAGCAAACCTTAGGATATTTTTGCACTTTTTGCCTTGAGAATTATATTTAAGTAGACTAGGAAAATTTTCAAATGTTTGTACAGTTCGCTTCTTATAAAATAAGAGGTCAAACTAACTTGATTTTTTTGTTTTTATTTTGTACGGTCGTCACTACAACAGAAGGAACTTTTAGCGATGAATTTTTTCTTCGCTAAACATCCAAAAAATTGTCACAAATAATAATTAGCAAAGATTTATTATCATCGACAAAATCATCGCCAAAGTCCTGTAGGGAAAAATTATAGGTGATGTTTTCACCAAATCGTCGCTAAATTCTTTTCATGATGAGTTGTTTACATAGCGAAGAAAACCATTGAAAATAAATTTTTGCTATGCTTCATTTTCGTAGCTAAATAGTATTAACTTCGCTTTCGAAAACACAGTAAAAGATTTTAGCAACATTTTCGAAAATATAGCTAATTATTTTTAGCGACAAAAAGAAGTATAGTCAAAAGTGATTGGTGATGATTTTGGAAACGTAACTAAATTTCTTTTGCTATATTTTCAAAAACATAGTCAAAATTTATTGGCGATGATTTCAGAAATGTAGCCAAATATATTTAGCTATGTTTTTGAAAACATGGTTAAATCTTTTTAACTGCATTTTCAAATTTTTGATATACATTATTACTAAATATTTTATCATGTTAATTATAATTATTGGTGACATCTTTAATCCATGCTATTGTATGCAATTTTTAGTTTTTTAGTTTTATAATTTATTATACAAACTATAATAAAAATAATTGGAAATTAAAAACATTATATATAAATAATAAAATATCATTAAATGTTAATTACAATTTAAAAAGTATCTGTATAAAAAATAGAAAAACAAATATTAGTTTAATGACTAAAACTCATTTTCATCATTACAATTTACATAATTTGGGTTAAGTAATTTTATGACCAACTTTTTAAGCTTGGTTAACTTTTTTTTCATTATGTTATAATTTAGCCTTAACCGACTGGTTCTCCTTTTGAAGATGATCAACATATGCTAGCCTTGATGAGGATGAAGCAGTTGGCTTAGGCCCAAATTCAAGACCTTTGATGTAGCTAGATCTTGTACCAATTACCTTGTTGTAATTGTCATCTACATTGGACTCATTTCCGTCAGACATTGGTGTTTGCAACAACTCCTGTATCTTATTCTAAAATTTAAAAAACGAAATCAATATTCAATTCAAATATTATTATTTAGTAATAACATAAATAAATAAACTTAAAATTTAAACAAATTTTTATACTTACATAGTTATTGTGCGCTTCTTTATACATCTAACATTCACCTTCCTTATAATGTGTCAGTTTATAGAGTGTGATCCTATCAAACTCTTCTCCATGTTGTTCCTTCTAACTTTGTTTTATGAAAAAAAATTCAAAACACAATAAATAATATTGTATTTACTAATATAATTATAACTTGTAAACAAAGAACTTACATATTCATTTCGCACAACAACAAATAATTTGGAGCCTTGATTATAAGGAATTTTCATTTTTCCTTTGTTAACTTTGACCTTCTCACACTTTTATTAAATAAAAAATAGTTATTAAATCTTCTAACAAGATTAATGGAAGTAAATGTGAAGGGAAAGAGAATGAACCTGAACGTCAGGAGAGGTCGAATAATCACTCAAACTGTTTCAATTTTCTGGAGACATTTGTTCTAGAATATGTCTCCTTGCATCCTCATCCAAAGGAAAGATTTGTAATATTTATGCAGTCGATAATGACGATCCTTAGTCCTTTGTTTTAAAAGTGAAGAGACACAGTTTGAAACATTAGGGTTGTCGATATTAATGATATTGAACTTCATCTGTTAATAACAAATAAAAGTGTAATTAATCTTTAAATAAGTAAAACAATAATGCATATAATTAAATAAATTGAAATTTACCAAAACTTTGTCTAAAACATTCTCTGGCAAGCTGTCTACCTTCAACTGCTTGGCATGCTTAAGGCAAGGAAATTCAGTTTTGGCAACCCCTAACTCACTAGACAATTTTGCCTATTGAACTTTGTCTTTAGGACATCCTTGTAAGGTATCAATATGTACGGACAACTTGCTATTCATTGAAACACTCTTGCGTTGCAACTCATAACCTTTAGATATAAATCTACCTTTTTTTAATGGCAATATTGGATCCTGATAACAAATGAATAATGATAAGAAAATGTGCATTAAACATGTAAATAAATATTTGAGCGTAAGTCTAATTATAGGTGTTAAAGATTAACACACTTGCAGATCCCTCAATACTAGTTAAGGCAGATAGAGGTTATTGCTTACTGACTTCATTGGTCGATGAATTCGATTGTTGTTGTTGGCTAGGTTTGATTGATGTAGTTGTTGTTGACTTTGGAAAACTTTGATACTTGCCACATTTTTTCCTTTGTTTATACTAGGTGGTATTATATTGGATATCTATAACTAAAACATTACATGTAAACATAAGTCAAACATCAACAATCTGCATAAATATGAGTCAAACATCAACATTATGTAAAAACATAAATCAAACATCAACATTTCGCATTAACATAACTCAAATATCAACAATACACATAAACATAACTCAAACATCAATAATCCACATAAATATAGCTTAAATAGCAACATTCCACATGAACATAACTCAAACATCAACAATACGCATAACCATAACTCAAACGTCAACAATTCGCATTAACATAACTCAAACAACAACATTCTGCATTAACATAACTTAAACATCAATAATACGTATAACCATTACTCAAACATCAACATTCCATATAAATATAACTCAAACGATAACATTCTACATTGACATAACTCTAATACTAACAAATATAACTCAAACGACAACATTATACATTAAAATAACTCTAATACGAACAATACACATAACCATAACTCAATCATCGACATTCCACATTAACATAACTCAAAAATCAATAATCCAAATTTATCTATGCCTTGGATTAGCAAGTGATTATATATCACATCTTGACTTTGAATGTTCACATTTAAGCAATTTATGCATGGAAACCGAATACAACATTCTACACCCACTTTACATGGACAGAGAATACAACATTCTACACCCATTTGATCTCTTACAAATTACATGAAACTCTTAACTTGATTTTAGTGTCATATGAGTTTTATAGGAAAGTAAGAAACATGATAATAAATATGATACCATGTTTACCATATGTTACTCAGCTCCTAATCACACTTAAGAAGTTGAGAGTAATAGAAGTCAAGATGGGGTAGAACAGAGCATTTTATATACCTCGTGTTAAGGAACAACTAACATGTCAAAGCTAATATATTATGGATTTTAATGAGTTTTTATCAATTTACATGGGTAACTAGTAATTTTGTACAGAGATTTTTTAACATTTGAACTGTTAATAAATTATCATTTGACATATTCTTGATGTTAGGTACTGAATTAGACTCACTTTAAACTTATCTCTGTGTAAATGTGTGAAAGTAGTTATTATAATTGCGGGCTAATCATTCTTTTTTCAGATTGACTATCCATTATGATAAGATGATTGATAGTTGTGGCATAATATAGGTGAACAAAATAGCAGTTCACTGTAGGAAGCAGAGAGTTATACCTTTTATATCATAGGCAATGGTTTTTAGGCATCTTGTGCAACACCTTCCTATGGTTAATATCCTAACTATGGTATACCACATCATACGCCAGTTATAGAGAAACTCACTTAACTATTGCTTTAGTTCATAACTGGCCTTTAGTTGAAGCGTTGTTAGACTCTTCAATCATAAGAAAAAAGTTTGAGGCTTCAAGATATAGAGCCTTAGGAGTCTTAAGAGAGCTAAACTTAGAGATTAGGGTGTGATGGACAGTGGACTTTGAAAGATGGATAGAGTTCTTTGACGTCTAAGATCTACTATGATGGGAGTTGGTGCTGAAGTTTATATGCACATTTCAAGTAGACAAGAAGAAAATAGCTTAGGATGATAACATGGTCATTTAAAACCAATTATGGGGCAACCATCACCACTTTAGCTATAATCAGTTCATCATTCACACAGGATTCTTCACTAAGGAGCATTTGCATATAATACATCTAGATAAAACTCAAGTTAATTACCAGATATTCATTTTGCAGTTTATTAGCGTGAGATAGCCATTATGCATCCCTACTTTCCTAAGAAATCCAAAACTTCTGGTTTCTACTACCTAATCATGAGATAATTTACTTATACATTCCTTATGTACATGACGTGATAGTCCTTATGTCGTTATCCATTAAGATTTATTTTTACATTATATAAGATGTATATTATGATGCCATTTACGCCATGCCTTTATTCAACTAATTGGTGGCTACTTACATCAATTGAACTTTAATGTGATTGTTGGTGGGACAATCATCAACTGATTAGCAAAGAGATTAGGAATGTTGGGTGAAGAGTAAGAGTTCATAACTATTTGCACTCTAATTGCAATCAACACAGAAATTCTAAGGGTAATAAGGATGACTAAGTTTCAGCTCAATATATGGGGTTAACACTTTGCATTGATAAGGTCACTTCCTAGGGTAATGAAGGACATCTCATTCCAAAAAGAATAGGCTAGGAATGAGGAGCCAGAGAGAGCTAATACCACCCAAAGATCCAAGCATTTCACCATTATGAAAACATATTTGGAGCATACATATATTGTATTTAATAAAATCTAGTACAATTGGCATATCATATAGATGCTAAGATACTGCCACAATCAGCTTGTCAACCACATATAGTGGGTGCAGAGCCTAACCTAGAGACCAAAGCTAAAGATGAGACCAAGCTAACTATATTATAGCTTGATAGAGAGACAAAGGATCGCGAAGAGATTGAAACTAATGACAGCATCAATCAAATAGTTACAAAGCCTTAATATGAGACTAAGTCTCATAGAGAGACACATTAAATAGTTAAAAGACTAAGATAATGGCTACGAAGTCATCATTTAATAATTTGATCAATATGATATTTATTAAGGATATGTCATCAAATTTTGGGCAATAGTCCCCTGCATACCTTCATTGAATCCAGTAGCTCAGGATTTATATCTTTATTGTTATTCAGGTAAATTTTTTGTCTTTGTGTTAAAGGAAAATTCCCTCTTCACTTGATATGCCTTCTCTTCAGTCTTTTCACAGGACCTTTTTACCTTGTCTCCATAGATTAGCAAGACTCATTAAAAGAATAAGTAGATAGATCCTTAGATTCTTTAGTGGCAATAACAACATAGTCAAATTTTAGAGTAGTCAAAATTTAAAGTTATACTCCTTAATACTTTACTTACTTCTAATTCAACTATAATATTTTCACTATATGATTTCATATGATTAATAATTGTAGGAACTCTACATAGATAAACTTGCATATATTCATTTTTCTTCATCGATAATATTTCAAAATCACAATCTAAATTTTGCAATTTCACAGTAATTACTTTTTTATATCCTAAATACTCTCATTTCAAGATCTTCCAAGTCTTATAGGAAGTGGTAAGTGTTGCAATATGCGAAAATATCTTGTTATCAAGTGTCTTTTTTTTTAAATTGAAGGTATTTTCATTCACTATAGTGAAACTATTTACAACATTATAATGGGGATTTCATTATGGAATTCCAAAAGGATCTTTTTATAATGGCAAAACCAAAAATGCTAGTTGCTATGAAACCAAGCAACTAAATTATAAAAAACACCTTGCTTTCATACTATCAGATAGCTTGTGAGTGACGTCTTTAGCTATCACAAGGCCACAAATCTCGTTTATAATCAATTCAGCATGTTGATAAGGGCTTGTTTGCTCCTGTCTATAGATCCTACTATTCCTCTCCCTTCATATATTATAGATAGTAAGAGTAAATGCTATTTTGAAAAGTAATTTGTTCGTCCTCTGAGTGCTAGATACGCTGATGATCTATTGAAGGGTATTAGTCTAATCGTATACGTTGCTATACCGTGCAAGTTTATGAAGAAGTTGAAAACAGTAGTGGAGTAGTGAAACTAAAAAATAAATGGTTCTTGTCTTCTACTAGTGTCTTGCACAATTTACATATGGGGATGAAAGTCCCATGACACCTATTTTTGGTGCTTAATCTGTTCTTGATTGCTAACCAAATAAACATGGAAGCTTTAAGGTAGATGCATTACTGCCAGAGAAAAGAGTGTCAGGAAACATTCGAGGAAATAGTTTGGAGAATGTTATAGCAAGACTTGTTAGTAAAAGAGTTGTTGGGGTGGAGTTTCCACACGATTGCATCCTCATTGCTTCTATTCTGGAGACGAGGGAAAAACTGACAGAGTGTCTGTTGAATGAAGAACAAAGTTATATATATATATATATATATCTTCTGATTTTCCTAAACTGTTACTCTCATTTATCATGTTGATCAAACATATATTCTACATGTCCTACAATTCTTAAGAATTGAGGAGTGTCATTATAGATAACATATATGAAAGGGCTTCTAGGGAAGTTTCTATTTGTGAAATTAAGGAAAGGATCAAGAAAAGAACAAAGATAAGCAAAAAGCATGTCAGGAAGAAGAGATGGCCAAATTCCAAAACAAGTAAAGTTGAAAAGGACGGTCTTAAATTTGGTGGCGAAGTTGAAGGCTCTAATACCAAAACTTTGCTAGGAAAAATACAAGAAAAAAATATATTATAAATTCTCAAAAACTATGTCTATTGTTTATTTTACTAACTTAAAATTAACTAAAGAATTTGTAAAACAAATGTGGGTTCAGTTCACTACCCACAAATTAATAATTAGAAAATAACAACTAAAACGAGAGAAATAAACTCAATATCAAAATTTGACTTTTAATTTATTTTATTTACTTAGTCTTCATTATAATCGTAATATAGATGAATGTCATCTTTCTTACATTCCAAGACTTAAGGTGACATCCTTCAACAAAAAGAAAAGTGAATATATCTCACCAATTTGGGGATAGTAAGTATGTAATTCAATTTTAATTATCTCCCGAATAGAAGAGGATTTTGTTGTAGAAGTGCAAAACTTGGAACATTTCCAAATTATCCTTAGCTTTCACTCTCGTGTCCTCCAAGTCTGAAGAAAAGACATAGAAATCTCATCTTGAATTCTTTCAAGTCTCTACGGTTAGATGCAGTTTGTGAATACTGTTCCGTACGACTAGAAAACATAACGATATCAAAGTTAATGATACCGTAAGTTTTAAAAGCTTCAAGGAATTTTTAGCAAAAATGAAAAATTTTCAAAACTCCCCTCCCCTTCAACCCAGGTAGTGAAAATCAAAGAAGAAGAAGAGATGGGATTGAATAAAGAAGCCAAAAAAAAATAAAAGAAAGCATAGAGGAGTAGTGGTTTTCAAAGAAGATGAGCAAGCACTTAACACCAAAGAGCAAGCATTTCATCCGCTTCCTCTCTCTTTCATTTTTTATGTCTCTCTCCCCCACACACTCTCCACCACCATGGAAACCAACTTAAGAGCTTGCTATGTTACACTGTAAGTGAGAATATAGCTTAGAATTGACGAGTTTTGGGCTACTCACCTATGGTGTTTATACAAAGAAAAAGAGTGTAAACTGGAAAGGTGATTGTATATGTATGGCAGTTGAGGTTAATAAAGTCATTGGTCCAGTATGTTTCAACGGTGATAAATGCTGAGAGAAGAAGAATAAGAGGAGGAGAGAAGATACTAAAGAGAGTGATTAAACTATTGAAGTGTATGTACAACCTAATCTAATAACAAGTTCTGATTAAGTATTAAGGTTAAAAGTAATGTTATAAATACCGTATCGGTATTGGTATCGGATTTAGTATTATACTGGTATTGGTTAATATCGGGTACCGTTTCGGGTAATTTTTTAAATTTATAAAATAGTCCCTGAATTTTTTTAAAAATTACAAAATAGT
>JAOTJB010039904.1:0-10038 GCA_027123815.1 Erythroxylum minutifolium
CACTAGGCACCTTCTGTGGGCAAAATAGCTCGTTGGTACGGTGGGAAAAACAACCTATTGGTATGGTCGCTAGGCACCTTCAGTGGGCAAATAGCCTATTGGGCACCTTTGGTGGGCCAAACAGCTCATTGGCACGGTCGCTATGCAGCTTTGGTGGGAAAAGCAGCCAACTGGCCACCTTCGGTGGGCAAAACAACCCATTGACGTAGTTGCTAGGTACCCTTGGAGGGCAAAACAACCCGTTGGCAGGGTCGCTAGGCACAATTACTAAGCATATTTGGTTGAAAAATAGGGCGTTGCTGCACCTTCAGTTGGAAAAATAGCCTATTGGGAACTTTGGTGAGTAAATCAACCCTTTGGCATGATCGCCGGCCCCCTTTGGTGGGAAAAGCAACTTATTAGGCTCATTCAGTGGTTAAAATAGCCTATTGACACGGTCGCTAGGCACCTTTGGTGGGTAAAATAACTTATCGGCTTGGTCATTGGGCACCATCGGTGGGCAAAACAACCCGTTGGGCACCTTTTGGTATGTAAAAAAGCCATTGACATAGTCACTAGGCACCTTTGGAGGGCAAAATAATTCGTTGGCACAATCGCTAGGCACCCTCAGTGGGCAAAACAGCCCGTTGACAGGGCCGTTATGCACCTTGGTTAGGAAAAATAGCCAGTTGGCACACGTTCGGTGGGAAAAACAGTCCATTGGCATGGTCGCTAAACAGATTTAGTGGAAAAATGTGCCGTTGACACAATCTCAAGGCGCTTGGGATGGGTGAAACAACCCATTAGCTTCGGTGGACAAAACAGCCCATTGGCACTATCGCTAGGCGCTTTCGGTGGACAAAACAACTTGTTGACATTATCACTAGGCACCTTCGGTAGGCTAAATAGCTCATTGGTATGGTGGGAAAACAACACGTTGGCATAGTCGCTGGGCACCTTCGGTGGGCAAAACAACCCATTGGGCACGTTCGGTTGGCTAAATAGCTAGTTGGCACGATCAGTAGGCACCTTTGGTGGGAAAAATAGCCAGTTGGATGCCTTCGATCACTAAAACAACCATTGGCGTAGTTGCTAGGCATCTTTAGTGAGCAAAACAACTCGTTGGCAGTGTTGCTAGGCACCCTTGGTAGGCATAGCAACCTGTTGACATGGTCGCTAGGCACGTTCGGTGAGCAAAACAACCCCTTGTCATAATCGTTAGGCACCTTTAGTGGGCAAAACAACCCGTTGACACAGTGACTAGGCACCTTTGGTGGGAAAAACAGCCCGTTGGCACAATCACTAGGCACATATGGTTGAAAAAAAGAGCGTTTGCTCACCTTTGGTGGGAAAAATGGTTCATTGGGTAACTTTGGTGAGCAAAACAAGCCGTTGGCATGGTCGCTAGGAATCTTTGGAGGAAAGACAGCCTGTTGACATAGTCGCTAGGCATCTTCAGTGGGCAAAATAGCCCATTGACACTGTTTCTAGCCGCCCTCAATGGGAAAAAAACACTTTGGGCACCTTTGGTGAGTAAAACAGCCCGTTAGAATGGTAGCTAGGCACCTTCGATAGGTAAAACATCTCGTTGGAACTACCGTTAGCTTTCTTTGGTGGGAAAAACAACGCATTAAACACATTTGGTGGACAAAATAACCCATTGGGCACCTTCAGTGGGCAAAAGAGCCTGTTGGCACAGTCATAAGGCACCTTTTGTGGGAAAAATAGCCAGTTGGGCACCTTTGGTGGGCAAAACAAATTGTTGGCATAGTTGTTAGGCACCCTTGGTGGGCAAAACAACCTGTTGGCATCGTCTGTAGGCACCTTCGGTGGGAAAAACAACCAGTTAGGCACCTTTGATGAGCAAAATAGCCGATTGCCACTGTCACTAGGGACCTTCGGTGGAAAAAACAGTCCATTGGCATATCTTTGGTGGGCAAAATAGTCTGTTGGTATGGTCGCTAGGCACATTCAGTGGAAAAACAGTGCATTGGCGCACCTTTAATGGGCAGAGCAGCCCATTGACACAGTCACTATACACCTTCGGTGGGAAAACAATCCGTTGGCACACCTTTGCTTGCCAAAATAGTGCGTTGGCACGGTCACTAGACACATTCGATAGAAAAAAAAGACCTATTGGCTCGTCTTCAGTGGGAAAAACACCCCGTTAGTACGATCGCAAGGCACTTTTGGTGGGAAAACTAGCCTATTGGGCACCTTTGATGGATAAAATAAACCATCGGTATGGTCACTAGGCACCATTAGTGGGAAAAAAACCTGTTGGCCACCTTTGGTTGGAAAAATAACCCTTTGGCAAATTCGCTAGGCACCTTCACTAGGCAAACCACCCCATTGGCATGGTGTCTAGGCACCTTCAATTTTCATAGTCGTTAGGCATGTCATTGACACAGTCACTAGGCACCTTGGGTGGGCAAAACAGCCCGTTGACATCATTGCTAGGCACTTTCGATGGGAAAAACAGCCCGTAGTCCGTTGGTACCAATAGTGGTCAAAACAACTTGTTGGGCACCTTCCGTGCGTAAAACAGCCTGTTGGCACAGTCGCTAGGCACTTCGGTGGGCAAAACAGCCTGTTCACATGGTTACAAGGCACCCTCGATGGGAAAACAGCCTGTTGGGCACCTTTGGTGGGTAAAATAGTTCAATGGCACAGTCGCTAGGCGCCGTTAGTGGGTAAAACAAACTGTTGGCATGATAGCTAGTCCCTTCAGTGGGAAAAACAACTCATTGGGCAACTTTGATGGGCAAAATACCCCGTTGGCATGATAGCTAGGCACCCTTAATGGGCAAAATTGCACATTGGCAAAGTCTCTAGACACCCTCGGAGTGCAGAACAACTTATTTACATGGTCGTTAGAAACCTTTGGCGGGAAAAACAACACGTTGGCGCACCTTTAGTAGGCAAAGCAGCCCGTTGACACAGTCGCTATGCATCTTTAGTAGGAAAAACAGCCCATTGCCACACCTTCGGTGGGCAAAGCAGTCCATTGGCAAGGTCAATAGGCACATTCGGTGAAAAACTGGCCTATTACACCTTCGATGGCCAAAACAACCCATTTGTACGATAGCTAGGAACTTTTGGTGGGAAAATAGCCCGTTATGCACCTTCGTTAGGTAAACAGCCTGTTGGCAAGGTCACTAGGCACCTTTGGTAGGAAAAACAGCCATTTGAGCACCTTCGGTGGGCAAAACAACCCGTTGGCGTAGTTTCTAGGCACCTTTAGTGGGCAAAACCACCCATTGGCACGGTCTCTAGGTACCTTCGGTGGACAAAATAATGCATTGGCATGGTGGCTAGGCATTTTTTGTGGGAAAAACAACCCTTTGACATGGTTGCTAGGCACCCTCAATGGGAGAAACAGCCTGTTGGGCACCTTCGGTGGGTAAACTTGTCCGTTGGCACGATCGCTAGGCACCTTTAATTGGAAAAGCAACCCATTGGCATGGCAGCTAGGCCCTTTTGGTGGGCAAAACAACCCATTGGCATGGTCATTAGGCGCCTTTGGTGGGAAAAAAAGACAGCTTGGCACCTTCCGTGGGCAAAACAACCCGTTGGCACACCTTCAGCGATGAAACAGTCCGTTGGCAAGGTCACTAAGCTCATTCGATGAAAAAAAGGCTCATTGGCACACCTTTGATGGGCAAAACAGCCCGTTGTGTACTTTCATTGGGTAATCACAACCCTTTGGCACAGTTGCTAGGCACCATTGGTGGGAGATCCAACCCGTTGGGCATCTTCTATGGGCAAACCAACCTATTGGCACGGTCGCTAGGTACCTATGGTGGGCAAAACAATTTGGTGGGAAAAACAGTCAGTTGGGTACCTTCGGTGGGAAAACAGCCTATTCGAAACCTTCAGTGGGTAAAACAATCTATTGGCACAGTCACTAGACACCTTCAGTGAGAAAATAGCCCGTTGGTACACCTACAGTGGGCAAAGCAGTCCATTGACATGGTTGCTAGGCACATTTGGTGGAAAAACAGCACGTTGGCATGGTCGCTATGCATATTTGGCGAGAAAAATAGCCAACTGGGCACCTTCGGGGGGGGAAAACAACCCATTGACGTAGTTGCTAGGCACCCTTGGTCGGCAAAACAACTCATTGGCAGGTCGCTAGGCATAGTTTCTAGCCACATTTAGTTTAAAAAATTAAGCATCGGTGCTCCTTCGGTGGGAAAAACAGCCCGTTGGGTAACTTTGGTAAGTAAAACAACCCTTTAGCACGGTTGTTGGCCCCCTTCGGTAGGAAAAACAACTTATTGGGCTCATTCGGTGGTCAAAATAGCCCATTGACACAGTCACTATGCACCTTTGGTGGGTAAAACAGCTTGTTGGCCCAGTCACTGGGCACCATCGATGGGAAAAGCAACCCATTGGGCACGTTTGGTAGGTAAAACAAGCCATTGACATGCTCACTAGGTACCTTTGGCGGGCAAAATAATACACTATCACGATCACTAGGCACCCTCGGTGGGCAAAACAACCCGTTGACACGACCGTTATGCACCTTGGGTAGGAAAAATAGCCAGTTGGCACGCCTTCGGTGGGCAAAACAGTCCGTTGGCACTGTTGCTAGGCATACTGAGTGGAAAAATGTGCCATTGGCACGGTCTCAAGGCACTTGGGATAGATAAAACAACCCATTAGTGTCGATAAGCAAAACAGCCCGTTAGCATTATCACTGGGCACTTTTGGTGGACAAAACAGCCCCTTGGCATTGTCACTAGGCACCTTTGATGGCCAAAATAGCACATTGGTATGGTGGGCAAAACAACCCATTGGCATGGTCGCTAGGCACCTTCGGTGGGCAAAACAACCCATTGGGCACAGTCACTTGGAACCTTTGGAGGGAAAAATAGTCAGTTGGGCACCTTTGATAAGAAAACAACCTGTTCGAAACCTTCAGTGGATAAAATAGTCTATTAGCACGGTCACTAGACACCTTCGGTGAGAAAAATAGCCCGTTGGTACACCTACAGTGGGCAAAACAGTCCATTGACATGGACGCTAGGTAGCTTCGGTGGAAAAATAGCATATTGGTGCACCTTTGGTATGTAAAATAGCCCCTTGACACAGTCGCTATGCACCTTTGGTGGGAAAAACAACCCGTTGGCACATATTCGGTGGGCAAAATAGCCTGTTGGCAATGTCACTAGACATATTCGGTGGAAAATCCAGCCCATTGCCACACCTTTGATGGGAAAAACATACCATTGGTACGACTCCTAGGCACTTTTTGTGGCAAAATAGCTCGTAGTGCACCTTCGATGGGTAAAACAACCTGTTGACATCATCTCTAGGCACCTTCAGTGGGAAAATCAACCTGTTGGCATCGTCTCTTGGCACCTTGGGTAGCAAAACAACCTGTTTGCACAATGATTAGGAACTTTCGGTGGGAAAAATAGCCCGCTGGCTACCTTCAGTGGGCAAAATAGCCCGTTGTCACAGTCGCTAGGGATCTTCGGTGGGAAAAGCAACCCATTGGTATGATAGCTAGGCATTTTTAGTGGGAAAATAGCCCGTAGTGAACCTTCGATGGGTAAAACAGCCTGTTGGTCCAATCGCTAGACGCCATCATTGGGAAAAACAACCCGTTGGGCAACTTAGGTGGGTAAAAAACCCGTCAACAGGGTTGCTAGGCACTTAAGCAGGCAAAACAGCCCGTTGGCACGATCACTGGGCACATTTGGTGAGAAAAATAGCCAGTTGGGCACCTTCAGTAGGAAAACGACCTGTTGGGAACCTTTGGTGGGTTAAACAGTCTTTTGGCACGGTAACTAGGCACCTTCGTTGGGAAAAATAGCTCGTTGCCACACCTTCGAGGGGTAAAACAGAACGTTGTCACAACCGTTAGACACCATCGGTGGGCAAAACAACCAGTTGGCATGGTCGTTAGGTGCCTTTGGTGAGCAAAACAACCCATTGGCACAGTCGATAGGCACCTTTGGTGGACAAAACAGCCAGTTGGGCACCTTTACTGGGTAAAAAAACCCATTAGCATGGTTCTTAGGCAACCTCGTTTGGAAAAACAACTTGTTGGCATTATTTCCTTTGGTGCGCAAAATAACCCGTTGGCACAGTGGCTAGGCACCTTCGATTGGAAAAACACTCCGTCAAGCACCTTCGACCGACAAAATAGCCTGTTGGCACGACCGCTAGGGACCATCTGTGAGAAAACCAGCCTATCGGCACACCTTCAGTGGGCAGAACTTTCTGTTGACACGGTCGTTGGGCACATTTGGTGGAAAATAGCATATTAGCTCACATTCAGTGGGAAAAACAGCCTATTGGGTACCTTTGGTCGGTAAAACAACCCGTTGGCACGGTCACTATGCACCTTTGGTGGGAAAAACAACTAATTGGGCACCTTCGGTGGGCAAAACAACCCGTTGGCATAGTTGCTAGGCACCCTTGGTGGGCAAAACAACCCATTGGTAGGGTCGGTAGGCAGCCTTACTGGGTAAAACAACCTATTAAAACGATCTCTAGGCACCTTTGGTGGGCAAAACAACGCATTGGCACAGTAGCTAGGCACCGTCCATTCGAAAAAAGCTGTTTAACACGTTTGCTAGGCACCATCGATGGGAGAAATAGCCTATTGGGCACCTTCGGTGGGTAAAACAATCCGTTGGCACGTTTGCCAAGCACCTTCAGTGGGATAAGGAACCCATTGGGACGATAGCTAGGCCCTTTCAGTCAGCAAAACAGCCTGTTAGCATGGTCGTTAGGCACCTTTGGTGGGAAAAACAGCCAGTTGGGCACCTTCGGTAGGCAAAACAACCCTTTGGCATAGTTACTAGGCACCCTTAGTTGGCAAAACAACCTATTGTCATGTTCTCTACATACCTTCGATGGGCAAAGCAACCTATTGGCACTGTGGCAAGGCATCTTCGGGGAGAAAAATAGCCCGTTGGGTACCATTGGTGGGCAAAATAGCCTATTGGCATAGTTGCTAGAAGCCTTCAGTGGGAAAAACAGCCCGTTGCCACACCTTTGGTGTGAAAAAAATCTCGTTAGGCACTTTCAATTAAGAAAATAGCACTATGGCGTACCTTTGGTAGGCAAAATAGTCCGTTGGCATGGTCGCTAGGGACATTTAGTGGAAAAATAGCACGTTGGCGCACCTTCAATGGGCAGAACAACCCATTGACACGATCGCTACACACCTTTGATGGGAAAAACAACCCATTGGCACACCTTGAATTGCCAAAACAGTCCGTTGGCACAGTCACTAGACATATTTTGTGGAAAAAAGACCCACTCGCTCACCTTCGGTTGGAAAAACTACCGTTAGTACGATCGTTAGGTACTTTTGCTGGGAAAAACAGCCTATTGGGCACCTTCGATAGACAAAATAAACAGTCGGCATGGTCGCTAGGCACCATCATTGGGAAAAACAACCTGTTGGTCACCTTTGCTGGGAAAAATAACCCTTTAGCACAATCGCTAGGCACCTTTGCTGGGCAAACCACCCTCTTGGCACGATCTCTAGTCACCTTCAGTTTTCATAGCTGTTAGGCACGCCATTGACAAAGTCGCTAGGCACCTTGGGTGGGCAAAACAACCCGTTCGCATGGTCATTGGGCACCTTTGGTGGCCAAAATAATTCATTGACATCATTGCTAGGCACCTTCGATGGGGAAAATAGCCCGTTGGCACACCTTCAGTGGGAAATAGTTTGTGGGTACCATCGATGGTCAAAATAACTCGTTGGGCACCTTCAGTGGGTAAAATAGCCTGTTGCCACAGTCGCTAGGCACTTTGGTGGGCAAAACAGCCTGTTCATATGGTTACAAGGCACCCTCGATGGGAAAAACAGCCTGTAGGGCACCTTTGGTGGGTAAAATAGTTCATTGGCACGGTCGCCAGGTATCGTTAGTGGGCAAAACAACCCGTTGGCACAACAACTAGTCCCCTTCAGTGGGAAAAACAACTCATTGGGCAACTTCTATGGGCAAAATACCCCATTGGCACGGCCGCTAGGCACCCTCAGTGGGCAAAACTACGCATTGGCAAAGCCTCTAGACACCCTCGGAGTGTAGAACAGCTTGTTCGCATGGTCGTTAGAAACCTTTGGTGGGAAAAATAGCCAGTTGGGGACCTTTGTTGGGCAAAACAACTAGTTGGCATAGCTGCTAGGCACTGCCAGTGGGCCAAACAACCTGTTGGCAAGGTCTTTAGGCACCTTCGATGAGAAAAGCAACTCGTTGGCACTGTGACGAGGTACCTTCGATGGGAAAAATAGACCGTTGGGCACCTTAGGTAGGAAAAACATCTCGTTGGTACACCTTAAGTGGGAAAAACAGTCCATTGGCATTGTCGCAAGGCATATTCGGTGGAAAAATAGCCTGTTGGCACACTATCGGTGGGTAAATCAGTATATTGGCATGGTCACTAGGCATATTCGATGAAGAAACAATCCGTTGGCACGGTTGCTAGCCGCCATCGGTGGTCACTAGGCACCTTTGGTGGGAACAATAGCCTGTTGGCACGATCAGGCACCCTCGGTGGGCAAAACAGCCCGTTGACACGGTCATTATGCACCTTGGCTGGAAAAAATAGATAGTTGGCACACCTTCGGTGGACAAAAAAGTCCGTTGGCACAATCGCTAGGTACTTTCATGGGAAAAAATGGATCGTTGGCATGGTTAGTGTGCACCTGGGGCAGGTAAGACAGCCCACTTGTGTCGGTGGGATAAATTGCCGATTGGCACTATCACTAGGCACTTTTGGTGGACAAAACAGCCTCTTGGCATTGTCACTAGGCACCTTCTATTGGCAAAATAGCCCGTTGGTATGGTGGGCAAAATAACTCATTGGCATGGTCGCTAGGCACCTTCGATGTGTAAAACAGCCTATTGGCACCTTTGGTGGGCAAAACAACCTGTTGGCACGGTCACTATGCACCTTTGGTGGGAAAAACAACCAACTGGGCACCTTCGGTGGGCAAAACAACCCATTGGCATAGCTGCTAGGCACCCTTGGTGGGCAAAACAACTCGTTGGCAAGGTCATCAGGGACCCTTAATGGGCAAACAACCCATTGACACAATCTCTAGGCACCTTCGGTGGGCAAAACAACGCATTGGCAAGGTGGCTAGACACCTTCTATGAGAAAAAAGCCCTTTGAAATGATTGCTAGGCACCATCGATGGGAGAAACAACTTGTTGGCACGATTGCTAGGCACCCTCGGTGGGCAAAACAACCCGTTGACACGGTCGTTATGCACCTTGGCTCGGAAAAATAGATAGTTAGCATACCTTCAGTGGGCAAAACAGTCCGTTGGCACAGTCGCTAGGTACTTTCAGTGGAAAAAACATGCACCATTGTCATGGTTAGTATGCACCTGGTGCAAGTAAGACAGCCCACTTGTGTCGGTGGGCAAAACTACCCGTTGGCACTACCACTAGGCACTTTTGGTGGAAGAAACAGCCTGTTGGCATTGTCACTAGGCACCTTCAGTGGTCAAAATAGCCTGTTGGTATGGTGGGCAAAACAACTCATTGGCATGGTCACTTGGCACCTTCGTGGGCAAAACAGCCTATTGGGCACCTTTCACAACAAGAAAATAGTGAATTACAGATGGCATTACCGACGGAACAAACAAATATACCGTTGGTAAACCAAATTATCGGCAAAATAAACCGACGGCAGAAAACGTCAGTGATTCGGCCGTAGCTAAATTCACCGACGAACCTTGTCCATACTGTTGGTAAAATTACCGAATGTAAAGGTTAGCCATTGGTAAAATCAACGAAAAAGTTACCGACCATCTAATATGGTCCGTCGCTAAATTTACGGACCGGTGACATACCCGTATGTAAATTTAGCATCATACAGTCGGCAAACGTACCGACGGTAAGATTTTTCGTCACGAAATAAGTCAATATTACTGACGAAAAATATGTTCCGTCGATATAATTGTTAGGAATTACCGACGAACATGTTGTACAGTTCCGTTGGTAAAATTTTGTATTATATTTTTTAAAAAATATATATTTCCATTATATTTAAATTATAATCGTCTTACAATTTTAT